>JAYMTF010006139.1:0-10640 GCA_036897485.1 Pelargonium nanum
GTCTTGGTCTTTCGACCAACTAAGAACTAAGTAAGAATTGAACCCTTTCTTTGGCTAAAATAGGAATTAGCATTCTTTATTGAGCGAAAGTAAACACAGTATGAACAAATAAAAAAAAGAAGAAGAAAGAGATTTGAATTCTCTTTCTTTTACATCTAAAAAACTTTTAGATACTATATAAAAAAAGAGAGAGGTCTATTTCTGGACACTTAAAGATAGAAGTTCTATATCACGATCTAAAATCTTAATGAATAGATTCATTATAGAATACACATATCTTGACCCCCCTCTCAATTCATTTGAGAGAGTAGAGACCCCTACAAATGAATAATGTGACGGGAACCAGATTTGAACTGGCGACACGAGGATTTTCAGTCCTCTGCTCTACCAGCTGAGCTATCCCGACCATTTCCAATGCATCATCTCTTCATTTTACTAGATGACTTAAGTTTCTGTCAATTAAAACGACGAAAAAGGTATTGAAAGTCTTTTACTCGCTCCTAATTTCTTAGATCCTTAAAAAGAAAAAAAGGGCTTTTTAAGTTTCAGCGCGCGCAAGAATATGGATTCTGAATCCTTCAACAAATCAAATGAGGATTCCTGGGATCCCCATTTGTACGTATATCAAATATACCACAAGACCTGCGATAAGAGGAAAAAAAGGGCCGATTGGGTACTTTTGGGAAAAGGGCGAATAAATGAGAAAGATAACGAATTTGGAAAAGCAGAGGATAAAGGGTTAGGGAGTCAAAGGAGCCTTTTTGGGGATAGAGGGACTTGAACCCTCACGACTTTTAACGTCGACGGATTTTCCTATTACTATAACTTTCATTGTTGTCGTTATTGACATGTAGAACGGGACTCTCTCTTTATTCTCGTCCGATTAATCAGTTATTGAAAAGATCTAGAAGACTTTGGAGTGAATCATTTGATCAATGACTATTTGATTCTATAGAATCAGAATCGAATCAAAAGATGGACTCGGGGCCTCATTAATCATTTGAAATCATTTGAAGCAATATTTCAGTACGTATGCGTATGTATATACTCTAGGTTTACCATCATCCTTTCTGAAGTTTCGATAGAAAAAAAGGATTTCTTTACCAACGCAACGCAGCCAACTCCATTTGTTAGAACAGCTTCCATTGAGTCTCTGCACCTATCCTTTTTTTATTCTCGCTTTCTGAACCCCTCTTTATTTTCGTAAAACAGGATTTGGCTCAGGATTGCCCCTTTTTTATTCCAGGGTTTCTCTGAATTTGAAAGTTATCACTTAGTAAGTTTCCATACTAAGGCTCAATCCAATTAAGTCCGTTGCGTCTACCAATTTCGCCATACCCCCTTGTTTTTTTTTGAGTTGAGGTTTGGTTTCAGATTTTTGAAATTAGGATCTCATTATGATACCCTTCCCCCTCTCTTTCATTTATGCTATAACCATTGAATTCATTAGAATTAGATAGATACCTATTCCTATCTCGAATAGGTCTTTCTTTTTATTTCATCTTGATTCTGTCGGAAACTGCCATTTGGTTTGGTCGAAAACGATTCTATCATTTCTGTACCCACAACTTAATCTAGACGGAGAAATCTATATTACACAATATGTATAGGCTTCCCTTCCTCTCCTTTTTTTAAATCTCATTTTAAATACTTGACTGGTCTGTTCTTTCTTTTTTTTTTTTTCGTCTTTAGCTTTCACTATTTTCGCATGAAAACATAGGGATTTCCCATTACAGTCTGAATTTCTTTTTTCTTTTTTTTCTTATCCTTTCCTTAGAGCAAATGCTAGGCTATATAAGATAAAAAAAACGCAAATGCGATAAATAAAATGGGAATTTCGTTCTCTATTTCTTAAATATGAATCTAATCTAATTAGATTAGACTAGATGAACTACATAAAATATAGAATCTATATAGAATATATTATCTATAGAATAGAGTAGAATAGATTTTAGAACTATTTCATATTTAACCATAATCTAGTTATTAATTAATTGATATAACTAAGCATTCCATTCATTTAGAATGAAACTATGTAATGAAATAGAATTAAATATAAAAAAATAAATTGAAAAAATGGGAAATACCCGTTTGAGTGAAATAAAAAATGAAAAAGAAAATCTTACTTTTTTCTAATGAAAATGAAGATATTTTTTATTGATAAAGATAGAATTGAGAAAGAAATAGAAATTTGAGACTATTACTATATGGACCCCTCTCTTAATTCTTAGATGAATTGTTATGTTCTGTGATATAATTTCACATATTTATTTGAAAGTTGGATTCTATATTCTTTTTTTTTTTTTATTATTAATTCGAATTCTGAATCGCTAAGAATGAATTGAATAGTGAATATTAATAGCCAAGATCCCTGCAGTTTACTGACTTCCGATGCATAAAAAATGGATCTTAGTTGAGCCAGCTTAGCTCAGAGGTTAGAGCATCGCACTTGTAATGCGACGATCATCGGTTCGATTCCGATAGCCGGCTTTAGTTCTGTGATTTTTTACAGAAAATCGTGGATAATGTTTGAAATCACAGAATATTGAAAGGGCTTCGTCCCTCCTTGTCCAAGGGCCTACGACCCTTTTTGTCGTAGGAACTTCCAATTAGGAATCAAAATCGAAGGAGTTAGATCCCCGCAAAACAAACCAAAAAAGGACCTCTTTTTTATTTGTATGTCTATAAAATAAAGTTCCGAATCCGAATATTGCTAAACTGAATTTCATTATTCTTTGTAATATTTTGTATTAAAATGAAATTTTGTATTTCAACGCTTTCGCTTGGTTTATCATTGAGTTCAGTTTTAATTTAGGTTTAGGAAATCCAAAAGGAGTCTTTATGTCGCGTTACCGAGGACCTCGTCAAAAAAAAATAAACCGCCTGGGGTCTTTACCGGGACTAACTAGTAAACAGCCTAGCGACGTAAGTGATCCTAGAGTCAAAAAGGATCCTAGAGTCGAAAAGGATCCTAGAAACCCATCGCGCGCCAAGAAAAAATCTCAATATCGTATTCGTTTAGAAGAAAAACAAAAATTGCGTTTTCATTATGGTCTTACAGAACGGCAATTACTGAAATACGTTCGTATCGCCGGAAAAGCCAAGGGGCCAACGGGTCAAGTTTTACTACAATTACTTGAAATGCGTTTGGATAATACCCTTTTCCGATTGGGTATGGCTTCGACTATTCCTCAAGCCCGCCAATTAGTTAATCATAGACATATTTTAGTAAACAATCGCATAGTCGATATACCAAGTTATCGCTGCAAACCCCGAGATATTATTTCAGCGAGGGAGAAAGAAAAATCAAGAGCTCTGATTCAAAATTATCTTGATTCATCCGCCAAGAATCAAAAGGCATTACCAGATCATTTGATTCTTAATCATAGATTATCTGATGACCCACGCGACTTATTAAAGGGATCAGTCAAACAAATAGTAGATAGGGAAGGGGTCGGTTTAAAAGAAATAAAGGAATTGTTGGTCGTAGAATATTATTCTCGTCAGATTTAACCCTAACTAAGATAACAACAAGGTTTCGGGCAACCTTATTCACGCAGTAAGGGGACCAGAGGTTTTTCTCTCATTCATGTATCATGGATCAGTAAGGAAATTTGGATCCCCTGTCTGCTCTTTCCAGCAGTTTCCTAATGCCCCAGAAATTAGGAATAAAGAATTTATATGAAAGAAAGGGCGAATTATTACAATAATGGACTGGTATCCATTCTTATTTGATTTGATACATTGTATCAATTAACATTACATTGGCGGATTGGGCGAAGGGGCGGAAAGAGAGGGATTCGAACCCTCGGTAAACAAAAGTCTACATAGCAGTTCCAATGCTACGCCTTGAACCACTCGGCCACCTCTCCTACACAATGATTATGGCCCCTAAACCAAAAAAGAGCGAGTTGTTCAAATTGGATTGTTAGGTAAGTCCGGACAACGAATTCAAATTCTTTCCGAATAGAAAACCTTTCATCAAAGAAAGACAAAAGAAAGACCCTTCTTTTGAACCTGGGAAATGCCGAGATTTTTTGTGAACGGCTGTTAAAAACAATAAAAGATATATCTATTGCTATTTGTTTGCGAAAAGAATGCTCCTACCTTTTCGGCTATTTTTACCGATTTGAATCAATGAATTGCCACGAATCGACTGATTGGTCTATCTTTTTTTAGGCTATGGTTAATGGCTACTTTTAGATCATGATTCTATTTAGATTACGATTCCCGTTCCATAAGAATTAGAAAAGGAAAATTCCCTTCCCGTTCTCGATCTCTCAACAACGCCCCCTTAGCTCATAGCTCTATTCCAATTACAAATAAAAAAAAGAAATCCCAGGAATTTCTATATTTTCCATTTGATTGTATACCTGCTTATGCACCCAACAAACAGCGGGTGCTCTATTTTCGTCATAGAATGAGTATTCGATTCAACTTCGATGAAATCGGAATAGTTCCATTCATTTTTATACTACTCCATGTGGGCAAAATGGAATCGGATTTCAATATTTCTTCTTTTTACTGATTCCTTTAAAAAAACATTTGAGTAAGGTAAGGGGACATCCCCCCTCCCTCCCCCCCTTTTTTTTTCTTTATTTGGTTAGGGCGGGGGACTCTTATTGAATTTTCATGTGTCTCACAGCTCGAAACGAAAGAACTCGTGGGGGGGGGGGTCGTTTCCTTTTTGGATCTTGAACGACTAGGTTCAAGAGATGAGAGAATTCAGGATACCCACAAGAAAGACTAATCCAATCCATAACGATGTACCAGAAAATACAATATTTTTCTTACTTGACCAACCCTCAGGAGAAGCAAATACAACGGGTACACCAATAAGTAAGATTAATGAAGTAGCAATTAATGCAAAAACAGCCAATTGGAAAGCAATAGTCATGTTTCTAATCCTCCACGTTATCAATAAATATACCATTTGATCCCTCTAGCAGCCCCGAACTCTAATTGTAATAAAATGTATACTCTACAACATGGAGGTCTTTTACCAAGAATCCATCGATTCTATATGACTTATTTCCCCCTTTTACTACTTTATTTGTCGTACAGGTGACTTTTTTTTTACGTCACAACCCTAAAGGGCCTGGTGGATCATGCATCTCTATATGTATGGAGATAAAGAAACTCATAGATTCATGCCTGATATCTATTTCTAGATAGTGATAGTATCAATCCATGGGTCCATGTTCTATGTTCTATTCGGTGTAAGAAAAATAAAATAGAAATTATCCTTGGGAGAGATGGCCGAGTGGTTGATAGCCCCGGTCTTGAAAACCGGTATAGTTCAACGAACTATCGAGGGTTCGAATCCCTCTCTCTCCTTTTGTTCGGTGAATAGATTTGTTTCTTTATTGGTTTTGCCTAGTTTCTTAGTCTCATAAAGAGGAAAGACTCGGCTATCATACCTAGCCGAGCCATAAAAAAGTAGATTAGAGAGAAATGAGTTGAAAAGAAAGGAAAAAGGAATCCTTTTTGAGTATGACCAAATCCCTCCGCAATATGTATGTTGGAATCAAATGGATTCCTACTTTAAGCATTGTATTTCCTCTCTCAGTTAAGAGGGGTCATGGAAAGGACAGGTTCAAAATCACGATCAATTCCTTTTTCAAATCCTGCTGCAGCTGCACGAGCCCTTCCAGCGTGCCATAAATGACCTACGAATAGAAAAAATCCTAGAACAAAATGAGAGGTAGCTAACCAACTTCTAGGAGAGACATAATTGACTGCATTGATCTCGGTAGCTACACCACCTACCGAATTTAAAGAACCTAGAGGAGCGTGAGTCATATATTCCGCCGAACGTCGTTCTTGCCAAGGTTGTATATCTTTTTTAAGCCTACTCAAGTCCAACCCATTAGGACCCCTTAGAGGCTCTAACCACGGAGCGCGTAGATCCCAAAAACGCATAGTTTCTCCTCCAAAAATGACTTCTCCGGTGGGGGAACGCATTAGATACTTACCTAAACCAGTGGGTCCTTGAGCAGATCCCACGTTAGCTCCAAGGCGTTGGTCTCTAACTAGAAAAGTAAAGGCTTGAGCTTGAGAAGCTTCAGGCCCAGTGGGTCCGTAGAACTCGCTCGGATAAGCAGTATTATTGAACCAGACAAAGCAACAAGCAATGAACCCAAAAACAGCTAAAGCACCTAAACTATAAGACAGGTAAGCCTCGCCAGACCATACAAGTGCACGACGAGCCCACGCAAAGGGTTTGGTTAAGATATGCCAGATTCCTCCAAGTATACAAATGGAACCCAACCATACGTGCCCTCCAATTAGATCTTCCAAATCGTCTACACTAACAATCCAGCCCTCTCCTCCAAAGGGGGATTTTAGTAAATAACCAAATAGAACACTTGGGCTAAGGGTCAAATTAGTGATTTTTCTGACATCTCCCCCCCCGGGAGCCCAGGTATCATATACACCCCCAAAATAAAGAGCCTTGAATACTAGAAGAAAAGCGCCTATACCTAACAAGATTAAGTGAATACCCAAAATTGTGGTCATTTTGTTTCTATCTTTCCACACATAACCAAAGAAGGGAAAAGATTCTTCAAGAGTCTCAGGTCCAAGAAGTGCATGATAAATACCACCAAAGCCCAATACTGCGGAGGAAATTAAATGAAGTACTCCAGATACAAAGTATGGAAAGGTGTCTATAACTTCCCCGCCCGGACCTACTCCCCAACCTAGAGTAGCTAAGTGGGGAAGTAAAATGAATCCTTGTTCATACATAGGCTTCTCTGGTACGAAATGAGCCACTTCAAATAGGTTCATTGCTCCGGCCCAGAATACGATTAAGCCCGCATGGGCTACATGAGCCCCCAGCAGTTTGCCGGATAAATTAATAAGTCGGGCATTTCCCGCCCACCAAGCGAAACCGGTAGTTTCTTGATCACGACCGGCTAAAGCTAAAGTTCCATTAAAGAGCGTTTCCACGGGGTAGAACCTCCTCAGGGAATATAAGGTTTTCATGAGGCTGATCTTGAGCCGCCATCCAAGCACGAATCCCTTCGTTTAAGAGAATATTTTTTGTGTAGAAAGTCTCAAACTCAGGATCTTCCGCCGCACGGATTTCCTGGGAAACAAAATCATAGGCACGTAGGTTCAGAGCCAGGCCGACTACTCCAAGAGCACTCATCCATAAACCGGTTACTGGTACAAATAACATAAAGAAATGTAACCAACGTTTATTGGAAAAAGCAACCCCAAAAATTTGGGACCAAAAGCGGTTAGCGGTGACCATTGAATAAGTTTCTTCGGCTTGAGTTGGGTTAAAAGCACGGAATGTATTTGCACCATCACCATCTTCAAATAAAGTATTTTCTACGGTAGCGCCATGAATAGCGCATAGTAAAGCAGCGCCCAATACACCGGCAACTCCCATCATATGAAATGGGTTCAATGTCCAATTATGAAATCCTTGGAAAAAGAGTATGAATCGAAATATAGCTGCTACACCAAAACTGGGTGCAAAGAACCAACCAGACTGACCCAGTGGATAAATCAGAAATACAGAAACAAAAACAGCAATTGGACCAGAGAATGCGATTGCATTATAAGGTCGCAATTGAACGGATCGAGCAAGTTCAAATTGACGTAACATAAAACCTATTAGTCCGAAAGCGCCGTGGAGAGCAACAAAAGTCCACAGACCGCCTAATTGGCACCAACGGGTCAAATCTCCTTGTGCTTCGGGACCCCATAGTAATAACAAAGAATGCGCTAAACTATTAGCAGGAGTAGAAACTGCGGCGGTTAAGAAATTGCAGCCTTCTAAATAAGAACTGGCCAATCCATGGGTATACCATGAAGTTACAAAGGTTGTCCCTGTGAACCAACCTCCTAAAGCAAAATAAGCGCAAGGAAATAGCAATAGGCCGGACCAACCCACAAAAACGAAACGGTCCCTTCGCAACCAGTCATCCATAATATCAAATAAATCCTTTTCTTCTTTGGTAAATTTACCAAGGGCTATAGTCATAGTGATTCTCCTATTCAACTACTTCAACCATTTCCGAACACCTTATGGCATTTTCGAGGCCTTAGAGGATTCAGATTCAATCCTTTACTTTATGTATGATTTGATTTCTCGTACACTACCCCTTCTAATCTAATGGGTTTCGAAAAAAAAAAAAGACTTTTATGTATTCATTTCTATGTGTATTAATTGAATACAGTATTCTATATTTTTTTTTAGTACCTTCCTTAGAATTGACTTTTTTCAATTTCTTTTATTCTCTTTATCCTTGTTCTATTTCTTCTTTTTTTTTTTCAGGTGACTAGAAAAAAAAAACCCCGGGGTATATCTTTTCACGGGCCGAAAGAAGAAATAGACTTCAAATCTTTTTCTATTAGCCTTTTTCTGACAGAAAAAGTGAATTAACTATTCTTTATTATTTTTTTGAATAATAAAAACTGTCAAACTGTAACTAAAAGTCTCTTTCTCACATCCATTCTCCATTACATTTTTTGAAAAAAACCAGCTCATGCATCATTATGCAAATGGAAATCTTGAGTACATGAAGCTATGATCCGATCTAATTATACAAGCCTAGAGACTGATCTCGATCTAAATAGAAATTTTTATTGTATTCTGGAATCAAAGAAAGAGATTGAATTGAAAGGGGCGTTTATGCTGTGACTTCTAATAAACTTTTCTCTCTCAAGGAAGAGAATCTCCCTTTTCTTTATTCCTATGGAACTTCCATAGGCTAGGAACAAGAAGATGAAATCGGAAATATCGACAGATTCGTCCGGAGTCCAAAGAAATATGAAAGAAAAAAAAAGCACTCTTAGAATTTCATCCCGATCGAATTTGAATATCAGAATAGGGGATGTAGTTATGATTCAATGGGTTAGGTCTACTTCCTTTTTCTTTTGTTTATTTCTAATCTTTAGAATGGATTTGGTTGGAAGAATATAAAACTTCATTTTTCCTACATTTTTTGTCAAAAAGGGTGCGAAGACGGGATTTGAACCCACGACCTCAAGGTTATGAGCCTTGCGAGCTACCAAGCTGCTCTACTCCGCAAGGAGACAAAGCGAGACACAGAAGGGTTGAATGGGCCTCTCTATCTGTACAACAATATTAAGACTTTTCATTAGTCTTGTCAACCCGCTATTCTCTGATCAGGGTTGAATGGGCCCCTCTATCTGTACAACAATATTAATTTATACAGAATTGTCAAGGGGCTGCTCTCTGATCAATGATCATAAAAATGGATAGAAAAAGAAAAGGGATATTTGAATCCTTACCAACTCGATCTTGTTGCCCCCGGCAACAAACCCGCACGAAACATTTCAAGAAGTATGTGTCTCGATAGTCCAAAGTCTCGATAGGTAGCTCTCGGTCTTCCGGTTGAAAAACAACGTCGACGAAGACGTGTAGGTGCACTATTGCGCGGTAAGGATTTTAACTTTCTCTGAATTTCCCATTTCTTACTCAAGGACGTAACTTCGCGTATTTCTTTTTTTGAGGATCGGCGAATCAAACGATATTTTTGTTCCAATTTTTGTCTCTTCTTCTCCCTCTGAATCCAACATTTCTTTGCCACAATGCTTCAGTTCCCTATCAGTATGAGAAGTCGGATCCTAGATGTAGAAATATAAGAAGGGATGCCACCTTCTACATCGAAGGAAATGAAATTCTCGGGGACACAAGAGATCAAAAATTAACCGAATTTGCCCGATGTAGAAGCAATCAAGAAAGCCGCATAAGTGAATATATAACCTACGGAAAAGTGGGCTAATCCAACCAATCTTGCTTGCACAATAGAAAGAGCCACTGGTTTATCTCTCCATCGAATCAAATTGGCCAAAGGCGTGCGTTCATGAGCCCATGCTAAAGTTTCAATCAATTCCTGCCAATATCCACGCCAGGAAATTAAGAACATAAATCCGGTAGCCCAAACAAGATGTCCAAATAAGAACATCCACGCCCAAACTGATAAACTATTCATACCAAAGGGGTTATACCCATTGATAAGTTGCGAAGAGTTTAACCATAGGTAATCTCTTAACCATCCCATCAAATAAGTGGAAGATTCATTAAACTGTGAAACGTTACCCTGCCATAATGTAATATGCTTCCAATGCCAGTAAAAAGTAACCCATCCAATGGTATTTAACATCCAGAAAACTGCTAAATAAAAGGCGTCCCAAGCGGAAATATCACAAGTACCCCCCCGTCCTGGACCATCGCAAGGAAAACTATACCCAAAATCCTTTTTATCTGGCATTAACTTGGAACCACGTGCATCTAAGGCACCTTTTACTAAGATCAAAGTAGTTGTATGTAAACCTAGAGCAATAGCGTGATGGACCAAGAAGTCTCCCGGACCTATTGTTAAGAATAGTGAATTACTATTTTCATTAATAGCATTTAACCACCCCGGCAACCATATGCTTCGACCAGCAATGAATGCTGGGCTATTCGTTGAAGATAAAAGTACGTCGAACCCGTATGAGGTTTTACCATGAGCAGATTGTATCCATTGGGCAAATATGGGTTCGATCAAGATTTGTTTCTCCGGAGTCCCAAAAGCAAGCATGACATCATTATGAACATAAAGTCCCAAAGTATGGAACCCGAGAAAAAGGCTGACCCAACTTAAATGAGATATGAT
>JAYMTF010006140.1:0-10638 GCA_036897485.1 Pelargonium nanum
TCCCTTTCAAGTCTTGTGTGCACCGCTACTGATGTTCAGTTGCTATCACTTCAAATGGTCTTCTCCGACTTCAAAATTTTGTCGTTGCATCTCAATCACAATGGGCGAACTCGCATTCTCGTGCATCACTCCACCTCCTTTGAGCTCTCATAATCAACGCTCACAAGCTTTCTCCAAACTGTCCACCTTCTCTGGCTTCATTTTGTCGGCCGGCGATCCTCAACCTGCCAACTTGTTCCACCAACAGGGCTCTCACTTTGCGTCAACTTCATGTCTACCCGACCTCAATCTTTCCTTGAAGGATTGCATAGGTTGACGCGAGCTGCTGCTTCTGAACCACATTGGACGTCTTGCGTTCCGGGTCATCAATCTATCTCCATGTTTGCTTCGGTTCCAGCATCGTTTTATTGCTCTCACGGAGATTTCACTCAAGTTTCAATTGAGATCATTCTTCCCACCGGCGTGTCCCTCCGGCGTCTTCGTCTTTACCGTTCGGCGACCATTCAACTGTCTCGTTTTCTTCATTAAGAGCATTCAAGGAATTTTGACATTGGGAATCACAAATCTCTCTTCCCCATTATTTCATTACTCCTCTCATTAATTACTGTTCATTCGTAAGGTGTTCATGTTTCTAGGTTCTTTTAGGTGACATTAATTCTCTTTGGTGGTTGTGGGTTGATGTTTCATTATTTTCTCTTCTCTCAATGGAGTTTCATCACTCCTCATGGTGTATGTACTTTTAAATTTTTCCTTCTTGAAAATATTCAATAAAAAGTACTTAATTGCTGATAAAAAAAAAGATCATATCCAGACACACATGAAACAAATCCAATTTACATAGATATGTGAGATAGTTTGTTAATGTATTATTTACCGGTCTATTACTTGAAGCATCCAACTCAGCTTGAGCAATTCCTATAGTGACCATCTATCCTGCAATGTCACTCTTCAAACGAACAGAAAACAAACTGTTAATGAAAGTAAAATAACATACATGTCATTTGACAAAATGAAAAGAATAATTTCTAGGGATAATTACAGAAGGACCCCATGAACTTGACACCTCCAACACTTGATACCTCTATCCTTTTTTTTGCAACTACAGGACCCTCTGTTCTTTCCGTCCTTTCATCCGTCAGTCGTTTCGTTGTTAGTGTGTTAATTAACTGATATACCCACATCTTCTTCATTTTCAACCTCCAAAACCTTATGAACCGATCCATGGCGGAGGACCCAGCATCACCTGCTCCGTCGTCTCCGGCAGCACGCCGTTAGAGTACTCATTCACTAACTCATCTTCTTCATCTTCTCCATCTTCTTCTCCTTCAACTACATCTCTTTAATGTCTCTCACAAACTCATCTCATCTTCTAAGATTAGATGATTTGTCATCCAAAATCGTCTCATCTCTCTCACAAACTTATATCTTCTTCTCTTTGTCAACAACCGACAGAAGACAACGGCTCCGATCCATCTCATCTTCAAGATCTAGCCTCCATGTGGCCATATCTGAATTTTTGATGAATTGAATCTGAAATTTTGGTGATGAATCAAATATTGATATGTTTACATTCATAAATTAATTGAATGAATCAACGAATCAACCCAAATTATATCTGAAAAGCTATGAATTTTTCGGCAAATTTTGCAGTTTCCGGAAGAAATTTTTGAAGAACATACTGAAATCTTCAAACATTCAACAACAAAAAAAGTTTCATGGGTGCATAGTGTTGGAGGTTTCAAAGTTAGGGGATCCTGTAGTTTCTCCAAGTACTAATAAGGGCATTTCTGCCATTTACAAAAATATATATATATATTAGATCAAGTGCACGACACATGATACAAAAAATTGAGTTTTCCGTTAAATATAACTGACGGCTGGAAGAATGAAAAAAAAAAAAAAAAATGGGGTCCTAAAGTTGCGAAATGAAAAGGATAGAGATACCAAGAAAAATTGTAGATGATATTGTTTTTTTATGGGCAGGTAGATGATATTGTTGTAGCTGGATGAAAATTTGAAATTACTACTGGCTACCAACCAAACAACACTAGTTTAGTAAATAGGATATGAGTCAATAGTTTGTTGCAGGGGGCATAAAGTCCAAATGCAATACTTTGCCACCATTGAAGGTTTCAGTTTGTATGTTTAAATGGACTAGTGTATTTGGTAAGTCCAATTTATTAGGCTTAGTATTAAAAAGCCCATGCAAGAATAGCCCAATCTTCTTCTCCTTTTTCTTTATTTCAGAATACCGTAAACCCAGTCAACCAAGTCACTGATTTTGACCGGTTCTGACTATTTTTGACCGGTCAAAGCACTGGGTCCCGAATAGCTCGGGTCAACCGGCCAGTCCAATCTGATTTTGAATAATATTATCATATCTCTCTCCCTCAAACCCCATAAGAGTTGTAAAACCACGTGTGGCCGTATTGTTCATACAATTATATTATCACCGCATTTTTTAAAATTATCCGTCTGGAGTAGGGTCATGTACAAACTTTTGTAATGTTATAAAAGAGATGGGGATTGGGGCGGAGAATAAAAAATCCGCCCTTACCCCACCCGTTGTCATTTCTAGGATTGGACTGGTTAAAGCACTGGGTCCCGATTAGCTCGGGTCAACTAGATCAGTCGGTCTGATTTTAAAAACATAAGTTCTTAGCCCAAATGCCTGAAACACTCATAATATTCAAACATTTCCATGAACACTTTCATTCTTTCAAATTATTCAATACGCAATCCATAATGTAGACTTTCATTTACTCCACTCAACAGTACACAAAAAATTTGCAAAACCAGATAACACATGATCGAGTTGGTAACAACTATAACCGGGACAAGTGGTTTAAGGTGCTTGCTTCTCTTTAGGTCTCAAGTTCAAGTCTTGTTTGTTATGTTGATGTTATCAAAGTTTTCTCTAGATGATGAGCTCCACCTTGTTGGATCAACCTTATTACGTACTCCATAAAGAACGCATCGCACGGCACGCGAATCGCTCCATTGATTTGCTGTTCGGATTTCCTCAGGAGCTCTCTCACGATCCCATTATTTACACATCCTAAAGGAATGCTACACAGTCTGTGATCAGCTGTGTGGACAACAACATCATGACCAACTGTTTTGTAAGTGCTGTTTATGGCCATGTTTCTCTTGGTTCTTGCAACTGAGCTTCTCTTCTTTTTTATGGATACCATCTTTTTCCATTTCTTCTCAAGATTGGCAAGTTTCTTGGAACTCAACATGTTGGTGCTATGCAAAAGGTTGTGGGGTTAGTTATATACAAGAAAGGGCCTGAGACAGTCCAAAGCTATGGTACCTATCTACGAGGAAATTTTAAGCATCTCTTTCTCAGATTGACCCTACAAATGTTTGTCTCATTGCCGTATCTATGTGGCTATTTCTGAATAAAGTTCATTGGCCGCCAATAGAATCGTTTCTTCCACTTGGATACACCTAACTAATACATCGACGGATCGATGTAGCAATGAACATCTTCATTCGATCACTAATTAATTTGGTAACGGCATGTTCCAAGTTAATTTTTCTTGAAAAATGCTAAATGTTCCAAATTTTGTACAAACTTTTTTTGTGTGTACAAAATGACGTGGCAATCTACGCGGCGAATGCTTATTTCGTATTTTTGCAGTTTAAAATTGATTTTAACAAATAACAACCCAACGTATATGATACCGCCACCCTCCAAGGCCGGTCCTACTACTTTTTAGGCCCGGGGCGAAATAAAAATATGGACCCTTTAATATATTAATGACTTATCTTATTATAAAAGATTATTCATTATAAAAGATAGTGTTTAACACGAGTATAAATAAAACAAATGTAGTAGCAAAACTATCACTCAACTTTCTTGAATAATAAGAATATGAAAAATGTCTAAAATTGTTATCTAAATCCAATAATTAAATCATTTGTTTGGTTTTTGTAATAAAATAAATGACAAGTAATTTAAAATAGAATATGTACAAGATTCAAGTGTAAGAAGAGTGTGGATAAATATTTTTGAATAAAAATTCACGGCGTGTATTATTGCTGTCTAACAATGATATCGCGGTACTGGTTAAGGCATGCCGCAACACAAACTCTTCTCAACAAAAAATTGAATTCTATGATATTTTGGTTGGTTACATTATTCGTATATTCCCGAAAATTCTAAATATCAATTAACTGAAATGCATAAAACATAAAACATATTAGTAAATTAACATAAAACATAAAACTAAATTAACCGATATATACCTTTCGAAAAAAAATAACTGATATAAAAAAATGTAATAAAAAGAACATAATAAAGAACATAATAAAATCAAGGTTACAGATGCTTTGCTAGTAGGTTAAAAGAACATATATTTCTTATGATCGTTAATAGAATTTTTTAAAGAATGGCCCACATCATTATACAGCTATTTTATATTACATAATAGTGGGGCCCACACAATTATATTACTTTTTCATATTTTAAATTCACATTGTAGTGGGGCCCACCCTTCATCTTCATCTACCTTTCTCCTTCCTTCCCAATTTCCAACTTCTTCTTCACTGTAAATTTTTCTCCAGAGCACATTAGAAAATTTTTCCAGAAAAGAGGCCCCCTTTCAAGCTGGGCCCTAGGCGGCCGCACTTGTTGCCCTGCCTCAGTGCCGGGCCTGCCACCCTCCCATGAATTTCTGGCGCGGAGCGCCTGATTTATTAAACATATTGCACACGTGGCACGTTGTGATTCAACCAAGTCATCAATATAATTTTTTATGTGTCATGTCTCATTTGTTGGCACATCATTTTATACAAAATTTTGTACATATAGCATTGCTCATTTTTCTTTGATATACATTTCTAAATATAATGTATATTAAAAACTGTTAGAGAACCCACTTAACTAAAAACTCAAAATTAAGTTGATGTCTCCATTTATATTTTAATACTATAGCAAAACACTCTTTCACTGTAAGTGGGAAGAGCGCATGCATTCGATCCCCACTCAACACACTCCTGGAGATCGAGAGGGATGAATTTTAACTATAACCTACCCTCGAATGAAAGGATTAGTCTAGATGTAGTAAAACGGTTTCGATGAGTCAACCGCAAGTCTGCGGGCCCGTTCAAGAATCTCATGATTTAGACCGAGAAAAAAACACTCTCACACACGCAAGCAAGAGAGTCTGGCCTATTCCCGAAGTGCGCTTAAAAAAAACTTAAGAAACCCATTGAAAACTAGAAATTCTAGTCTATTCCCACTTGAAGGTCCAAAAGAAAGACCTCAAAAAGCTTACTGAGAGGTAATAGATATAAAAATATAGTTATACAAATCTAGGGGCATTAAGAAGAGTCTAATACCATATTAATAAACCAACTCAAGTCAACTAAAAATTAAAATTTGATAGTTATGTCTCCTAATATATCATATTCAAACAAAAACAAACAAATTAGAAAATACTTTTTTTGGTGATAACTGATAAAAGAAATCGTTGCATGATAAACATATTGTCTCCACTCTGAATTTTATCATGTTGACAGCAAACACATGATGAGCACAGAATATGGAGTGTCGATGATCAACTTTGTTACGAAGTCATTAAATACATATCAGATACTTGGAGATTTGGTCGGATAATTTAAATATTTTTGTATATATTAATGTAATATCAGTTGATATTGTCTCCATTGTATAGGTTGTTTCATGTCTTGTTCCATGTGTGTGTATATATATATATATCCTCCTCTTGCACATGCACATGGGCTGACCCAAAAGAGTTCCAACACAACCTATAGTTTTAATGTTTGCTTCTGCTGCATCTTTTTTATATGATTCTCAAATCTAATTATTACTGGGAGATTATAAGTTTTGGGTAGTAAACATCCTAAATTGGTTTAGAATGACGAAGACGACGGGAAAAGAAGTGAAAACGCACCGTTTCATTAAGTGCTAGCAAGGTTTAGAGGAGACATCGCAGTTCTATGGAAACGTGTGATGCTTGCGTGGAATTTACAAGCTTAGGTTTGGATTCAAATGAGTTTAAAAGGTTTAAACCATGCATTACCCGAAACAATGAAGGACAAAAAAATTCAGATCCAAAGAGGTAAAATTATTTAACTCTAAAAATAATATGATTCTGGTCACCCAGTTATTAGATGAGAAAAGCTACAGTACCATTCTATGTTTCTGATTTCAAAGTGTATATAATGATCATAGTTCGAAACAAATTTAATAAGCCTATAGTTTTAATCCCTTTTCAATAATATATTATCACAATGTCTCTCTCACTCATACCTCGCGAGAGCTGTAAGACCAAGAATGACCATAAGGTCCATACAATTATATTATCCAACCGGAGTAGGGTCATATACAAACTTCTTTTATTGTCATAGAAGATGATCGAGATCGACAATAATATCATTGCAAGAGAAAATCAAAATTACCATTTAATATAAAATTGGTTTTATTAAGTACTGTCGATTCTATAGATTCTAAAATTTCCAATCAAATTTTTCAAGTTATACTTTCTCAGTATCAAAATGAGTATGTCGAGAAATATTACAAAGAAAAGAAAAAGTTAGTTATTATGCTATGCATTTTAGGTTTGTCTATCTTGTGCGTCAACATTAAAATTTGAATTTTGTATTATTTTATTATTCAGTTACTAATAGGGGTGTTCAAAATAAAACGATAATTAATTCGCCAACCCGCCAATTGAATTCGTAACTGCACTGTTAAAAAAGGCCCAATCTTAAACCGCTCACTTCACGGTCTAGCCCAACGCAACCCATATGTCCAACGGGGTGGGTCATGGGTTCACTAATTCTAACCCACGGGTAACCCACCCATCCACTCAATACATATAGCCACTTTATTTTCTATTTTTCTAATGTGGAAAACATTATCACCCACTTCAACACTCCCTCTCATGTGCGAGCCTCACATTTTTCGTTTATCGGTGAGCTCGACACGTTTACAATCGGGAGTCTTTTAAATCGGCACTCCCCCTCACATGTAGGCATTATCTTCCACACGTTGGCCGTTGCAGGCATGACCGTCTGCAAGAGGGCCAAAGACCACAAAGGGAGGCAACATAAACAGGACAAGACCTGAATCAAAACCAGTTCTAATATCATGCATGTTAAATTTTAAAATTAGGCTACACATAGTGTATACCTAACTCTCTAAATACAATCATTATGAGAAAAAATATAAAAGGAACAAAGTACTCATTCTAAAGCCAAAAGAGCATGTGGTATAAGATATTTTCAAATAAACATTGCTGGTAACTAATTAATTCTATCTCTTCACTAAACAATTTTAGTGAAGAGATTTAGTGAAGAGAGATAGAGGTAGCTACAATATAGAAGAAAGAAGCAGCTGGATCCAATTCATTTATGTGTAGTCGACCTAATATCCTTGTTGGCTTACACTAACACTGATCAGTCATTGACATGGACATGGAAATGAAACTACCCTTGAATCTAGATACCCCTATGCCAACCAACGTGCCTGTTTCCATGTAAACTCTTTGCTTAACGGCTTTGACTAAAGCTTACAAGACTCCCGAGAAAGATATAACAATTGGTCGGTGAAACTGAGAATTGTAATTATATATGCTTGATCCAAGGTAAAATAATTGATATTTTATTCTCATAATGAACATAACTTAAATAAAACTAATGATATTGACATCCAATGTAATTATGAACACTATGTTTATTTCTTTATCAAATTAAGAAGAGCATTAGTTGGGTTCGGTTAATTATGAAATTTGTGTCTTCAATACGAATCCGGGCGTCTATCAATAATGAGCTGACAGATATGTTTGCTCCCAGTAGAGGGCTCCGTCAGGGAGATCCTCTGTCTCCTTACTTATTCTTGATTGTAGCAGAAGGTCTCACGACTCTAATTAATTCAAAAGTTGATGCGGGTCTCATAAAAGGTTGCAAAATTGCGTGGGGAGCTCCAGTGGTTTCTCACTTATTTTTTTGCTGACGATGCCTTGCTATTTTGTCGAGCAAAAGATGAGGAAATATCTCAGGTACAGCAGGTGTTATCGGCTTATGAACTCATGTCAGGACAATCGGTTAATTACCACAAATCAAGCATATCCTTCAGCTCCAATGTGACCAGATCCGAACAGACTAGGCTGGCGAATTTGCTTGGTGTCAGTCTTGTCGAGCGGTTTGATGCTTATTTGGGCACACCTACTGGAACGGGTCGACGCAAATTGAACTTTTTCAGCCGATCATTGACCGGATTCAAGTTCGCCTAAATAATTGGCAACACAAGTGGCTCTCTAGCGCTGAAAAAGAGATATTGATTAAATCGGTAGTGCAAGCAATTCCAAACTATATTATGGGGCTATATCTGATACCAAAGACTGTATGCTTGCAAATTGAGAGGCTGATTCAGAAATTTTGGTGGGGCGGAGGTACAATCCACTGGTCACGATGGGATATCTTCTGTAAACGATAATGGGAAGGGGGTTTGGGTTTCCGATCAATGCACGAGACCAACATAACCATGCTCGGTGAACAAGGTTGGCGTTTATTGGTAAATTCTGACTCCTTGTTTAGCAGATTATTCAGAAGCAAGTATTTTTCCCATCGTCACTTCTTGTCAGCTACTACCGGGTCAAATCCAAGTTTTATTTTGGCGGAGTATTTTACCATCCCAAACTCTTTTGAGGGAGGGGTGTGTTATACGAATAGGTACAGGGAATAGGACCCGAGTATATGCTGATCCGTGGGTTTTGGGTTTGTCAAATTTTTGAATCTCATCACTAGTCGAACCTCACGAATTTGACATGACGGTTGATCGTTTATTAGACCCAATTACTGGAGAATAGTGCATGGATCAGTTGTGGTGTTTTTGAGAGGAAGAATGCCAAGAGATAATCAAAATTAAGCCGAGTCGTTCTCGAATTTCGGACTCGTGGTGTTGGTTGTTCGAAAAAAGAGGCCACTACTCTGTTAAAAGTGGTTATAAAACTGTTCTTAATATTCAACATTCTCCAGTAGGCGGTATATGTAAGGGTTTATGGCATGCGAAAATTCAGCCCAAAATCTAACACTTCGGGTGGCGGCTGATGACCGGAAGCTTGCCAGTCTTGACGGAGGTTGTCCGACGACACGTCCAGGTTTCACCAGTATGTTCTCGTTGTGGGGGGCGCCAGAGATAGGTGCTCACGTCATGTTCAATTGCCCAGTGGCAGTCGCTGTCTGGCGTGATGCGGGGTGGTCGTCATTTATCGCAACAGTAGCTGCTCCATTAGAATTGTTCAACAAATTGTTGCAGCTAGGCGATCCGACTAAGTTGGCTGAAGTAATGTATCTAGCTTGGGGTCTTTGGAAGTCCTGAAATGAATGGGTTTGGAACAAACATTTGTTAGCCGCTTCAAAAATTGTGGGGATGGTTTCGGCAATGCAAAAAGAATGGGCTGATGCGTCGGAGGGAAGAAATGGGAAGAGAGTAGACTCCTCAAATCATCAACCGAACAGGTCGATCGACACCTGGAATAAGCCGCCTATGGTTCAATTTAAATTAAATACTGATGCGGCCTGCTTTGTCGGTTCAAATAGGTCGAGAGCAGGTTGGGTCGTTCGAGATTGGGGCGGAATAGTTCGGGGTGGTGGCCGAAGATCATGGTCGGGTATGCTCGAAACTCGAATGGTGGAGGCTTTAGCTATCCGTGAGGCGGTCCGATGGGTTTGGGACCGCGGATGGCATGATATTTTAGTCGAATCGAACGCTCTTGAAGTGGTTAATGTAATTCAGACTGGAGGGGAGGGTGACACCAGTGCCTTTGGTCTGATTATCGTTGATATAGACTATTTATCTACCCAGTTTAATTCCATTAGTTTTAGTTTTGTTCCACGGTCTGTGAACCGAGTTGCTGATGTTTTGGTTATGTACTCGGAGTCTTCGTTAGTTTTATATTCCTGGGAGAGACAGTCTGGTCCCGAGGTTATCGATCCTATGTTACAATTGGATTTGACAAATTAATATATATTCGAGTTTTCTTCAAAGAAAAAAAAAAGAAGAGCATTTACCTTCAGAAATTTATCATTTCTCTTTTCTTATGAATTCTTCCTCAAGATTTTTATTTGTAAGAAAATCATTTCAACTGAAAGCTAAACTTGAGATTTGAATGTTCAAAAACAATTTTATACTTTAAAAAATCACCTCACATGCAAACTTGTTATCTCTTTACACGTGACACATTTTACAATGCTTTGGCATCATGTAAAGAATCACCGCAACTAAAATATTAACGTAATAGTTGAAGGTCCAATATTAGTTTTATGCTCTAACAATATTGTGAACCATCGTCAAATATTTTTAACCGGCGTTCATTCAATATAAATTCAATATTGTGTGTGTGTGTCTATATATATATAGGAAGGGGAGTCTAAACCAATTAATTTTTAGCTTAGGCTAAGCCATTAATGAGGTGATGACACCTCATTAAAATTCATAGATCCATGCGGGTTGCTCCGCTCCATGAAATTTAATGAGGTGTTATCATCTCATTGCTTGGTTTAGCCTAAGCCAAGCCAATGAGAGTTTGCCACCACATTAAAATACTCATTTACCCACCCAAGTAAATTTGTGGGAGCGGAGCGACCCGCTGGATCAAAGCT
>JAYMTF010006141.1:0-10638 GCA_036897485.1 Pelargonium nanum
CAAATATAATGATTTTATATATATATATATATATATTAGCGTTTATCAATTTTTAAATGACAAGTAACGATTTTCTTACATGATTATTTATATTTTTGTAAAAGTGCAAATAATTTGACCGATTTCATCTTTAGCAATTTTTCTAATTTTATTAACCAAGTAATAACAATTGAAAGAAAATGATTCTCATTTTCACACTTTAATTGACCCAAACAACATTACATGATAATAGAAATGACAATGGGAATGGATAGAATGGCAATTGAAATGAGAATCATTTTTATTCCTATTAAAATTCTAATCCAAACGCATCCTAAAGACTATCCAAGATAAGTAGTGGTGATCGTCTCGACCATGCTTGCCCAGCCCTTCCAAGCCGTTGGGGAAACTCTACTATGCCTATAAAAAAGTAACTATTCCTGGGATGATCTTTGGGTACTACCTTACCGTACGGCCATGGATTTCGAATTTTAGGCCAGACATGGACACTATTTTGTAGACTTTAGTATGGATTAGGTTCCCGGGATTGCCGATGGACTATTATGATGATGATATGCTAATGGCAGCAGCGCGGATGGTGGGCAAACCGATGAAGGTAGATGTGAACACGAGCATGGCTTCCATGGGTCATTGTGCGAGAGTTTGCGTTGAGGTTGATTTGAGCAAACCGTTGGTCCCGAAAGTATGGTGGAGTGGATTCTGGCAACCAGTCGCCTATGGGGGTTGCACTTGATATGTTTCGCTTGTGGCAGAGCGGGTCACCGTCAATACAAAAATTTGGCTTAAGCAAAAGTATCCGTGAGTGAGCCAGTTCAGGCTCTAACGGGGGCTGCTCAGCCAGGAAAAGTGTAGGAAAAGGTGATGCAGCCGCAACAGGAGGCGGAGGTAGGCCAAAGCAATCCTAAACCGCATGGTAGTATAGCCAGCTTGGTGGGGAAGCAAGCGGAGTTTAGGACTTGGATGGTTGTGCCGAGAAAGGGCCCCCGTCGACAGTTCTTGGGAAGGAATGGTGCCCCACAGGTTGGGGGAAATGTGGGAACTAATGCTCCACAGGCAGGGGAGAATGTGGGAACCGTTCCGGTGGGATCTCGCTTCTCGGCATTGGCGGAGGAAGAGGAAGACCATGCTGGTCGGGTTGATGTTGTCATGCAAGATGCGAAACAGGAACAGGCTGTGAAGGTGGTGGATAGGAGATCACGGAAGTGCACGGCCGCCGGACCCATTACCGCCGATCACAGAAGCTCTCCAGGTCATTGGTACAGAACTGGTTCCATCGTCGAAAGCCCTATTGGGGTTGGGCTTGACTGTCTCGTCTGCGTCTGCTGCGCACCGGTCGGGATCGGAGGACGGTAGTTCCTCCACTCGCCAGTTTAGTTTTAATCAATGATTTGCATGTTTTGGAATTGCAAAGGCATGGGTCTGAAATCGAAAGCCTCTGTTGTTAAAGAAATGGTTAGGATTCATCGAATTGATCTTTTGGTTCTTTTTTAGACTAGAATAAGCTGGAGAAATGACGATACCATGATTGGTCGGCTGGGGTTTGATTCAAGTTTTAAGGTTGATGCGTGTGGGAGAGCAGGTGGAATTTGGTGTCTTTGAAATTGTGGTAGTGTGAATGTAGTGGTAGGAGGCAGTGCAAGCCAAGTAGTTCACCTGGTTGTCTCGGTACCGGGCGAGAGGGAATGGCTTTTATCTTGTGTATATGCAAGCCCGCATTGGGAGTAGAGGCGCCTTCTTTGGGATGCCTTCACAGATATAGCTGGTCGTGTTTAAGTGCCTTGGGTAGTTGCAGGGGACCTAAATGAAGTTATGTACAATTTTGAAAAAACAGGTGGTAGACCGATTCAGTGGAGCATGAGTATGAAATTTCATCAATGGGTTCATGCTAGGAATCTATCGGATCTGGGTTTTTCAGGGCCTCGCTTCACTTGGACAAATTCGCAACAGGGCAGCCAAAGAATCCAATGTAGGCTGGATAGGGTCTTGGTAAATGATGCTTGGAAATGGTTGTATCAGGAGGCGCATGTTCGGAACTTAACTTGGGTTGCGCCAGATCATAACCCTATTCTATTCACCATCAAGCCAACGGGCAATGGGGTGTCAAGACGGCCTTTTCGCTTTGAGGCAATGTGGGTTCGTCATGAGGGCCTGAAGGAAGTTATAGCTCAGAATTGGAATGCTAATTCGGACTCTTTGCGCTCTTTTTTAGAGGTTATTAAACCAGCCCTGATAGGTTGGAATAAGGAAACCTTGGGGCATGTCGCTAGACAGAAAAATAGACTCCTAAAGCGGATTGAGGGTGCCCAGCGGGAACTCCAAGTGACATTCTCGGATTCTCTGTTTAAATTTGAGAAGACTCTTATTCGAGAATATGAGGAGATTTTGGTTCGAGAAAAGTGGCTCTAGTTTCAGAAGTCAAGACAAAATGCAGCTCTGTTTGGAGAGCGGAACACAAAGTTTTTTCATTTATCAACTTTGAGCAGACGCCGGAAAAACAAGATCCAGACATTAAAGAATGAGCAAGGGGAATGGATCGAGGATGGGGCTGTTTTGGAGGATATGGCGCGTTCCTTCTTCAAAGCGGTTTATACTCTGGGTCCCGAGGTACATCGTGTGGGTAGTGGCTGGTCAGGGCCGACTTTAGATGAGGAAGATAGGGCTATGTTGATGGAGCAGGTGACGGTGGAGGAGGTCAAGCGAGCTCTATTTGACATGAAACCTTGGAAAGCTCCAGGCCCAGATGGGTTTCAAGCAGGATTTTATCAGAATTTTTGGGATTTAACAGGTACGAGTTTGGTTAGAATGGTGAAAGAGGCTCTGAATAATGGTACGCTCCCGATTGGTATTAATGAAACTTTTCTGGTCTTAATCCCGAAAGTCCCGAACCCGTTTATGCTTTCTCAGTTTAGGCCGATAAGCCTCTGTTGTGTCCCTCTTAAAGTTGTTACGAAGGTCCTGGTGAATAGAATTAGATCTTTTTTGCATGACCTGATTGCGCCTAATCAAGCGAGTTTTGTGCCTGGTCGCATGGCAAGGGACAATATTCTTATTGCTCAGGAGCTAAAGCACAAGATTAGATCCTCAAGGAAGGGATCGGGCTACATGGCTATTAAGATTGATGTGGAAAAAGTTTATGATAGAGTCCATTGAGATTTTCTGGAGGAGACTCTATACTATTTTGGCTTCCCAAGTGCTTGGATTCGGATTATAATGATGGTTGTCAGGACGACGAAAATGGCGGTGATATGGAACGGGAATGTAACGGAACAATTCTCGCCTCAACGCGGGTTACGCCAGGGAGACCCCCTGTCCCCGTACCTTTTCCTGCTTTGTATGGAAAGGTTGGGCCGGCTAATTACGTCTCAGGTGGAGTCCAGCAAGTGGGTGCCCATTACGATTAAGAGAAATGAGATGGGTATATCCCATCTCTTTTTTGCTGATGATCTCCTCCTATTTGCCAAAGCTTCAGCATTGCAAGCAAAAATAGTTCATTCGGCTATGATGCGTTTCTGTGCTTTATCGGGTCAGAAAATCAGTCAAAGAAAATCAAAATTTTTTTGTTCCCCGTCGGTGAGTGGAGGCTTGAAGACTCGAATTGCTCATGTTTTGGGGATCTCGAGCTCGGACACTCTGGGAACCTATTTGGGAATGCCTTTGCACTGTAAAAGAGTTCGAACAACCGATTTCTTTTTCTTAGTGGAGAAAGTTTGTGCCAAGTTAGAGAGTTGGAAGGCGAAGCACCTCTCTCTAGCAGGCCGGGCTACTTTGATAAAAGCAGTCACATCATCAGTTTCGTGTTATGTCATGCAAACGGAATGGATTCCTCGGTCCATTTGTGACAAAATCGATAGCTTGAACCGAAATTTTCTTTGGGGAGGTGGAGTTGATAATAGAAAGATTCCTTTACTGGCATGGGAAAAAGTGTGCAGACCAAAGTTTGTTGGGGGTCTCGGGATCCGAAAATCGAGAGAGATGAATGCTGCTATGATTGGGAAAGCTAGTTGGGATGTTGTCATGGATAGATCTTCTATGTGGACAGCTTTCTTTCGCGAAAAATATGGTCGTAATGGAGCTGCTTTGGCTTGTGACTGCCCGACTTCGGCTTCTCGGATATGGAAAGGGATCGATAAAGGCTCTCCCTTGCTAGAGTTAGGCCTAAGATGGAAGGTTGGAGATGGTGATCTTATTGATTTTTTTCAAGATAAGTGGCTTGCAAACTATACTCTAGCTGAGAAATTAGGAGGCGATGTCCCGATGGGGGTTAAGGTTGGTGAGTTTTTATCTCCGTCAGGGGGCTGGGACATAACCTTGGTTCGCAATGTGCTTCTGTCTGATTTGGCTGAGAGAGTTCTAGGTTATTCGATCGGCTGTATCTGTGCCCGGAAGGATAAAGTGGGCTGGGGTGTTTATAAAAGTGGGCGCTACACGGTGAAGTCTGCGTATTTCTTACTGGCCTTTGGTGAATTAATTAAGGAAAAGGAGTGGAAAAAGATTTGGTCTCTCTCTGGACCGAACAAATGGCTCCACTTATTATGGTTAGCAAGGCACAGCCGGTTACATACTGGGAAGCTGAGAGTGGAGCGAGGCATGGCACATGAAGCTTGTTGCCATCTGTGTAAGTGGCCTGTTGATGATGAGCTGCACATCTTGAGGGATTGCGCAATTGCGAAATTTGTTTGGGTCAGGTTAGTTCCCCAATCTCTCCATACCAACTTCTTTTCGGGTACAATTAAAGAGTGGATTGATACAAATGTTGATCGAGCATCGGAAATTGTTAGAGATTTACGATGGAAGTGGATTTTTGGTGCGGCTACTTGGCTCCTCTGGAGGTGGAGATGTGCTGGTGTTTTACAGCCTGATTTTGCACTCCCAAAGTGTCCAGTTCATCAAGTTCTTATTGAAGCCGAGATGGTGGAGAGGGCTCGTCATTCAGCGGCTTCGCCGGTGACCAGGAAAGGGACTGTCTTGGTGAACTGGAGACGGCCGGAGCCAAATTGGGTTAAACTGGACTGCGATGGAGCAGTCAAGGGTAACCCAGGGAAGGCGTCATATGGTGGTGTCATTCGGGATAGCTCCGGGAAGTGGGGTACATTGGGATGAGTATTGTTACGATTGCTGAGCTAATGGGTCTCCGGGAGGGTCTTGTTTTGGCCTGGAAAGAAGGATGGCGCAGAGTTGATGTCTCAATTGACTCTGAGGTAGTGGTTAATATGGTGCTTAGGCGAGATTAGGTGGCCTGGGAGGTGGAACCTCTGGTGGATGATATCCGAAATTTACTGGATCGGGATTGGAGAGTTGAGATTCATCATACGTATTGGGAAGGCAATAGAGTGGCTGATTTTCTTGCCAATTTGGGTCAGAACTTGTCAAGAGGGCTGATAACTTACCGAGATGTCCCAACTGGGGCTGGAGAGATAGTCATGGAAGATGCTCGAGGGATCGCTTTTCCTCGTGTAGTAGCTAGTTGTTAGTTTTTGTTTATTTCCTTTGTTTACCAAAAAAAAAAGTAACAAGTTCATTTTATTTCTCTTATTTTGGTGGACTAAGTACTCTCATTTTGTTTTTATCTACACTATCTAATTTCTTTCATTCCAGCAAATGATCCACTGAATAAGAAATTTTAGATTAGTGGTACCTTTTATAATTTTTCAATTTTAATGTTATCTACTTTTTTACTCTCTTTCTTCATGAAATATATTTTTAGTAAATATTTTATAAACTCTGCATATCGATAATATTAAAATTTACTGTATCAATATGTGTTTATGATTGTATTATTTATTGTATAATTACTTTTGTAAAACATTTTATTTTGCTCTAATGGGAACTTCTCTTGTGCACAGCTCGCTTTCCTACCTAGTAAACAATAATAATGCAAATAGTAGGAGTGGATAGGATAAACATAAAAATGTCAAAGGCGTATTTTGACGGATATGCATGCAGGAGTTGCTTTTCTTTTTGTTGTTGTTTGTGATTATGACTTATTTATAAAGTACTAATTATGATTTGAGAGAGACCGTCTCATGGTTTTTGTTATGTTTTAGAGATGGAGATATACATATAATATATGTGGTCATGATGAAAAGACATAAAGAATTATTAGTCTAAAATCTCCAAAATGATGAGAGTTACAATAATATCTCTATCTATCAATGTGTCGAAAAATTGACACATGCATCCATACTTAAACACCTTAAATATGTGGTCACATAATAAGACAAGTTTTAATTCTCAATCGTGATAGAGGTGCTAACTTTCAAAACGTGGCAAGGAAATAAGTTATTTAGAATCCTAAGGAATCAATTTACCTAAAAATTTAAATTTAATAATTAATGTCCCGTCTCAAGACTGTCAGAAATTAGTCCTAAAACTCTCTTTAAAAATCCTAGCCGCCATATTTAGTTCTTCATCAAAGTTTCTTGTTTGATCTTGCTGAACATAAAGTTAGTACAAATTTTGATTTTGTTAGTATGTCTGCGAATCAAACGGTTTATGTCTCAGCTAGGTCGTCGTGTTCTATGCAAAATTTAGAGAAGTGGATAGATTATTTCATATTTGTAATGTTTAATTTATAATTATTATAATACAAGTTACTTTTTAAAAAATAATGTCTTTATTTATATTTTTTAATATTATATTCCAACATATCACCTCACTTGCAAGGGCGTTAAGTCGACCCAGATTGCATTGTGGACGACCGACTATTGGTCGACTGTGAAAATTCTATGGTTGACCATGAGAACCATCTTCATCACTTTGTTGTCGTTCCTCTATCTGTCTATGTTTTTGTTCTCTACAATTTGTTCTTTGCCACTCATTCACTGCACTTCCCTCTCTACCACTCACTTCTTCATTATCATTATATAATCAATTTCATATACTAGGAAACACAATTGCCTTCAATATATATGATAGTAGTGGTGGTTGGAGGAGATAGATCTAATTCAGATGAAAAATTAAATTGGGATCGAAAGAGATGATGTAAGAGTACTTTGGGGTTCATTTTTCTCACAGGAGTTACAGTAACTCTTACATGAGTCTCTCACCTCCTGTGGCAAAAACTCCTGCAGGACCTCCTGTGAACTTGTAATGTCTGGAAGTCGAGCACAATAAAGCTCACAAACGAACATAAATTGTCTATAAACATTCTGCTGTCGAAGAAAGTAGATGAACAAAACAAACACTAAATGAAAGTGGATAACAGCTTTTGGACATTATGGCACTGTCAAGAAAGTGAATAGAAAGATGAAAGTGGAGATCCGATTTGTCAGCTTCCTCTGTCCTCGATCTCTCCATAGATACAATCTACGTACGGAAAATATATATATATATAGTAGGAAAGGAACACATGTCTTGAAAAGCAAAGGTCAAAATGTAAAAACAAAATGGGTTTCGGCGCCCAATTGAAGACCAACACAACACAGTAACAGCCTACACACCAAAATAACAAAAAGCAGTAAAAACGCGCTACAATAATGCAATCTGAGTGATGATCCAACCGACCATTTGAAACGAGGCAATAGATTTTCAAAGTTATAGCTCAACTACATTAATAGATGCACACATCTATCCTATCTAGCCCGTACACGTGTTCACTATTTATTTACATCGCCTATAGCTAACCAGCTAGCTCTTAAATTCATATTATATATGAAAAACAATGTATATATCGAATGTTTCTTAAGATCCTTCTTCTTCATGCCATGGCAGCTTGTTGTGGATTCTTGTATTTGTTGGTATTGTTAATAGTAGAAGCATGTTCAATGAGTGGTAGTTATGGAGTGGGAGCTATAGGTTTGGGTTCCAAGTTGTTGGCAAAAACCACTGAAACTTGGGTCTCAGAAAATGGAACTTTTGCTTTTGGTTTCACTTCTTCTCCTTCTGATCCCAATGACCACTACTTTCAGCTCGCTATTTGGTTTGCTGATCTTCCCGGTGATCGGACCACCGTTTGGTCGCCTAACAGGTAACTAATTATTGTTACAGAACCAACTCAACTAAAAGTTCAAACTTATAGTTAAAGTTGTTGTTTATTTTTCTAACGCTTAAATTCCAACAAATATGGTCGTATCATATTATGTTTTTACATGTAGTTTCTCTCAATCATCTCAATGTATATATAGAAACTCTCCGGTCACTAAGGATGCCGTTTTGGAGCTCGATGCCACCGGAAACCTCCTACTCACCGACCGTCAAGTAATAGTATGGATGTCCAACACCTCCCGCGCGGGCGTCCAGACCGCCTTCATGGCGGAATCCGGCAACCTCATCCTCTACGACGCCGATAACCGTCCAGTCTGGGAGAGCTTCTCGCACCCGTCCGACACCCTCCTCCCCTCCCAGCCCCTCACCGTCTCCACCGAGCTCACGTGTTACCGAACAACCTCCGGCGGCGGAGGCTACTACAGCCTCAAAATGCTCCAACAGCCCACCTCGCTCAGCCTCGCTCTCACCTACAACTTGCCCCAAACGTACAACGCGTCGCCGGCGGCGGACTCCGATTCCTTCACCAACTACTCCTACTGGTCGGGACCGGACATTTCGAATGTCACCGGCGATGTGACGGCGGTGCTGGACGACGCCGGGAGCTTCGGGATCGTGTACGGGTCGTCGTCCGATGGGGCGGTGTATGTGTACAAGAACGATGGAGACGACGGAGGTTTGTTTTCGGCGACGAACAAGACCACTCGCGCCTCAGTTCTCCGGCGACTGATCCTGGAGACGAATGGGAACCTGAGGCTCTACAGATTCGACAACGACCTCAATGGGTCGCGACAGTGGGTGCCGGAATGGGCCGCGGTGTCGAACCCGTGCGACATCGCCGGAGTTTGCGGCAACGGGATCTGTAATCTTGACCGGAGCAAGACCAACGCTTCCTGTACCTGCTTGCCGGGAACTTCAATGTCCGGCAACGACAACGTCTGCTCGGGAAATTCGTCTCTGATCACAAGAAACTGCGATTCAAGAAACCAAAACTCAACATCCCAATTCAAGGTTTCGGTTGTGCAACAAACCAATTACTATTTCTCTGACTCCGATGTGATTGCCAATTACAGTGACATTTCAACGGTTTCAAGTTGTGGAGATGCTTGTTTATCTGATTGTAAGTGTGTTGCTTCGGTTTATGGGCTTGATGATGAGAAGCCTTATTGTTGGGTCTTGAAAAGCTTGGATTTTGGGGGGTTTGAGGACCCTGGTTCCACTCTTTTTGTCAAGGTTTCGGCTAATGGGTCCGTGGCTCGTCCCGACGGGGAAGGAGGAGGACCGGAGAATTCTTCAGACGGGTCTTCGAGCCGGCGCGAGAAGGTTTTGGTTCTTCCTATTGTTCTCACCATGACTCTGCTCATTGGGCTCCTCTGCTTGTTACTGTACTACAATGTTCATAGGAGGAGAGCTTTGAAGAGAGCCATTGACAATTCTCTGATTGTGTCCGGTGCTCCGTTGAGTTTCAGCTACCGGGATATGCAGATTCGAACTAGCAATTTCTCAGAATTGCTTGGGACGGGTACGTATGGAGAAAAAAGAATGTCAGTCAATAATGGCTGAGATTCCGGGCACTCATTAGTAAATTATATGTACTCTTCTTGAATATGTTTAGATTGTTTGAGATGTGAATTTTGCAGGTGGATTTGGGAGTGTATATAAGGGAAGCCTTGGGGATGGAACTTTGGTTGCAGTGAAGAAACTAGACAAGGTTTTGCCCCATGGGGAGAAGGAATTTATGTCTGAAGTGAACACCATTGGTTCTATGCATCACATGAACTTGGTTCGTCTTTGCGGGTACTGCTCCGAGGGGCAACACAGGTATTAGTCTTTTCCGGCGATCATTTTCGTGATTGTTTGTAGTATGACATCAAAGATCATAAACTATAGTTGTAATGTGATATTGTCATACAGGCTTCTTATTTATGAGTTCATGAAAAATGGTTCCTTGGACAAATGGATCTTTCCCTCTCATAGTTTCCGGGACAGGTTGCTAGATTGGCCAACGCGCTTCAATATAGCTATTGCTACCGCACAAGGGATTGCATACTTTCACGAGCAATGCAGGAACCGGATAATTCACTGTGACATAAAGCCTGAGAACATTTTGCTAGACGAGAGCTTTTGTCCCAAAGTATCGGATTTTGGTTTGGCTAAGTTGATGGGAAGAGAGCATTCGCAAGTTGTTACCATGGTGAGAGGAACGAGAGGCTACTTGGCTCCGGAGTGGGTTAGTAATCGGCCTATCACTGTAAAGGCCGATGTTTATAGTTACGGGATGCTTCTGTTGGAGATTGTTGGAGGCCGAAGAAATCTTGATATTTCATTCAATGAAGATGATTTTTTCTATCCGGGATGGGCTTTTAAGGTAACTCTATATACCTAATACACTTTCAAGCATACAATTATTTCGTTATATGGCTAAATTAAAGTGGTATTTGTTGATGTATCTCACATTGAAATAATATGAATTCTGTCAAATTTTGATATACATGTTGAACTCTTCACACATCAGCTTAAGTTTTTGGGTTATAATCAAGTTTAACAAATGTGAATGAACTCAGGAGATGACTAATGGGACGCCATTGAAAGTCGCGGATAGAAGATTAGGAGGAGCAGTGGAAGAAGAAGAGGTGACTAGAGCATTGAGAGTAG
>JAYMTF010006142.1:0-10636 GCA_036897485.1 Pelargonium nanum
CCTTTGTCTTTAACATTTGCTTATGTGGCATTGTTTCATTTGATGTGTAAGAGCTTTTGGAGGTATAGTAGTGCTACCAAACAAGGCCTTAAAATTGGAAGTACATGTATCTCGCAAATACCAAAATTGTCCTCGAGACTTCTTAAAAAAAAAAAATTGTCCTCGTGACCCCTATCTACGACACGCTGACCTGTTACCATGCCATTGGTTACTTAGCCAGCAGTACATTGGAAAAAAAAGGTCCGAAACCCCTAATTTGGACCCCAAGAAAAAAAGAGGAGGCGGGTGCAGGGAAGAGAACAGGTGACACGAAGAGCAAGCAAAGCATAGAATTTATAATAATTATCATATATATATAAAAAGCACAAGTCATGAGTGGAGGCGCTCTCGCATTCCTACCAGCGCCGTCCTTCAATCGCCTCCGTCGCTTCCACCACCACTCTCTGCCTCTTCCTGCCTCCGGTGAGCCCAATAAACTCTCCATTGTTGCTTTATATTCACGCTTGTTCTTCTGTTCCGGAGTTACTGTTCTCTATTTTCTATTAATTTGTTTAAATAAGACAGATTATTGGGCCATAAACTTCAGGTTTTCGTTAGATTGTGTAGTGAATCTTCGCTTGTAGATGTGTTTTTCGGTGTCTGAACAGCTATTGCGAGCTGTTACACTTGCACTCCTTTTGGTAGCTGAGAAGAAGATAATGGAATTGAAAATGAGTTTTTGTTTTTGATTTTGCTTTCTATCGCGACGAAGAAGCCAGATTGAGTGTGTTGTGTTATTTTCGTAACAGGTCCAAACTATGAGATTTTAGAAGGTTAATTCGTTTTTAGGTTTTCTCAGCTCAATTTGATGAGTTGGTCTCTCAGAATATCTTTGAGCAATGCATTAGGTAACAGTGTTAGTTCAGGACATTATGCATTTCTATTTTGAGAGGTTTTGTGTTTCTTAATGTTTGTAAACTTAGGGTTTCTTGACTTTGTCTGCTCTAACTGTTTGGGCTTGTGCTAATTTATTATTGTCACTGTGAAACTAGACAGGTTTTTTTAGAGTAAGATCTCGAAGATTTGTTCCGACAACAAGAGCACAATCGTTATCAACCATGGCAGCTGTAAGTCAATTGATGTATACACACACATAGCATATGGATATTCTGAGCTTGTTCCTCTTAAACTATCTAATCCTTTATTTACTGCATAGTTTGAATACTTGATACTCCCTCCTTCCTAAAATGAGCATCCTCATTTCTGTTTTGATAAAAATTATGGATAAGTTAGTTAATGTGATATATTTACTGTTGTATCCTCATGATCACGTGTTTAACAAAATTAATGGATACTAACTTAGTATGAGAGTACTATTGACAATTCATGCATAACTAACTTCCTAAGAAAAAGAAAGAGATACTCATTTTGGGACAAAAAATCATGAGAAACAGGACACTCATTTTTTAGATAGGGGGAGTACAATGGAGAGTCTATGTAAGATGCTTATTAATCTAAAAATGCTGCACCAGGGGGCAGAAACTGTTGGCAATGTAAAAAAGCAGTTGGCGAAACTATTTGAAGCATCCCTCAAAGAAACGGTCCCCGATGAGGCAGGAGTAGAGCCTTTAATTGCTGCCTGTACGGGAAAGTTTGGCGACTACCAATGGTATGGTGCAACACTTCTGCTGTGAAACCCGTGTATGAGGCTGATAGATTTTATTTCTAACTGTTACTAGGTCTATTTTAGGGATGGCACTAGGAAACTATGCATAATTGTTTTTTTGTTTGTTTGTTTGTATATATTTGCTTTTAGTTGATTAATTAGGAACTTATTTTTGATACAGTAACAATGCCATGGGTTTATGGTCAAAAGTAAAAGCATCGGGCAAATTTAAAGGTCCTCCATCTGTTGGGAAGGTATCTAACACTGATTTTGCTAGTCTGCTTCGTAAGAAATTCATGCTGTAAATGATTTCTGCAACACTTTGAAGTGATAGCAGCAAATGACAGTCAGTGACTTTCTATCCTTGCAGGCCATCATGGACAATCTTCCTAAGTCTGATATGATAGAATCCTGCTCTGTAGCAGGACCTGGATTTGTAAATGTTCTTTTGTCGAAGAGCTGGATAGCTAAGGTGCTTACATATTTTTAATTTGAATTGTACTTTGAACTTGGAAGTGTGCAGTCTCTTTAATAGTCATTATCTCACTCTCTATTGTTCCTCCTTTTAATGTGTTGATTTCTGTTTTATTTTGTTATATCTATATCTGCGCTTTTCTTATATATATTATCGATTTACTTGCATTGTTGATCATGCAGACTATTCAAAAGATGCTGATTGATGGTATTGAAACATGGGCACCAAAGCTCTCAGTTAAACGAGCCGTGGTTGACTTTTCCTCACCCAATATAGCGAAAGAAATGCACGTTGGCCACTTAAGATCCACTATTATTGGGGATACTCTAGCTCGTATGCTGGAGTTTTCAAATGTTGATGTTCTTCGCCGAAATCATGTTGGTGATTGGGGGACTCAGGTAGATGCATTTTCTGAAAGTGCATATTCATATTTGAAAATGACTCAGAGCATCATAGATCTCATCATATGCCTGATGTTCATCATTCAGTGTGTTCCGTATGTTTGTTTTCTCCTTTGAAATCAGAAGTATTTGCTAAACAGTGGTGATGAATGGTTTTATTTGAGTTCAATGCGATCTGTTAATTTCAACTAAAGGTCTTTTTATTTGGACTGGGGAAGCATTTTCAATATGTTTTTCTCCACCATCAGTTCAACTTTCCATATAGTATGCTGGATGCCTAGTTTATATTTGGTTTACCAAAGATAACCTTCAACATTCTGAGTGTGCACTCTTAAGAGTTATTTGACCACTCATATTCACCATGCTATTTTGTGCTCTATGTTACTTATTTTGAAGTAGAAGCTGTTAACAAATTACGTATACTCTTCGTAATATGAAGTGTGCAATATTACTTTTTCTTTCATGACTATTAACTAGCTTGAAGCTGTGTCATTGTTGTTTTGCAGTTTGGTATGCTGATTGAGTTCCTATTCGATGAATTTCCAAATGCCGAAAATGTTAATGAAACAGCTATTGGAGATCTACAGGTTAGTGGAAAGATTCAAAAATCATTTGGATTCTGAAAAGTAACACCTTAAGGGGTTTATGCCATCCGTCTATTGACAAATACATACTAACCAAACACGCCATATAGCCAAAAATTTTAACAACAAAAATCACATGATTAGTGATTCATTTGCTGTCTGTTTATCATTATGTCTAAATAATGGTTTTCACTCTAAATTTGGAATGTAATTGTATATTTTGATCATAGTGTTGAATTCTTAAAAACTATGCTTCTTATAATTAAGCAACTTCATTCTTCAAAAAAAAAAAATAATAATAATTAAGCAACTTCAGAGTCTTTATGAGTTCTCACATATGAGTTACACTATGTACTTTTTTAATGTACAGAAATATATTAGATTATCACTCAAGTAATTGTTCTGACTTGAATGGTACATTTCTAGTCATTCTACAAGAAATCAAAAATGAGATTTGACGAGGATCCTGCTTTTAAGGAACGGGCACAACAAGCCGTGGTTCGCCTCCAGGTGAAAATCTACCTTTATAGGAAAGTGCCTCATATGAGGTTTATATCCTTGCCCTTTGAAAATGTAGTGGAGGGCTGTAGCATTCTTTCTGTTTCATTTCTATTTGTGACTTTGTTTATGGATGAACTTCTATGTCAGGGTGGGGAACAAAAATATCGAAAGGCATGGGCACAGATCTGTGAAATCAGTCGTAATGAATTTGATAAAGTATATAAACGCCTTGGCGTCAAGCTAGAAGAAAAGGTATAACTTTTGCTTATTTATTCTATTTACGTACTCTGTACAAGTAAATTAATGGATGTTTTTTGTCCTAGCACAGCAGGCTTGCTGAGTGGTATTTACTGGAGGGATATTGTTCACCTGTATTGTTGCACATGCCATGCGAATTACAAATACTGTATTAGCCTTATAATGATGCATTCTACTGAAAAATGTCGATGTTATGTGATATAAGCACACCATGCAAATTTGCAGAGAACACATTTTTTTGAACATATTTCCCTATTTAATCTGTAACTTTGAAGATTATTAGGTAATGATACCAGAAAATAACTATACATCTTTGCTTTTGACAGGGAGAAAGCTTTTATAACCCACACATTCCAGGGGTTCTGGAGTTATTGAGTAAGAAAGACTTAATTAAAGAAAGTCAGGGTGCTCGCGTGATCTTTATTGAAGGGGTGAATATACCTCTTATTGTTGTGAAGAGTGATGGTGGTTTCAACTATGCCTCAACTGATCTAACTGCTCTTTGGTAAGTTTTATGAATATAATCCATGATTACTTAAAGCAGTTAGTTTTCTGTTTGTTTGTACATATATTTTGTCAATGTTCTGTGGACTCCTCTTTATATTTGTGCGGCATAGTGTGTTGCAGGCTAATCGCGGAAATGACTCCCATACTTTACTTTCATAGTAGTCTTAATGGTTTATCTGCAGCTTGCCAAGTGTTACTTTAGTCTTCAGGGAATCATGATCAATTATTATTAATGCACTCATTGAATTGTATGCCATGATTAAGTTAAACTAAACAATTTTTTATACACCATCTTTGCTATACTAAGAACTTTTCATATTCTTTTTATTCCTCATTATGCAGTTATCTTGATTTTCTTTCTTCTGCATGTTAGTGGCTCAGGGTAACCTCTGAACTGATTTGCTTACATGTAAACAACACTACTATGTGGGGAGACACCGATGCTTATTGACACCTTACCTTTTATAAAGTGTTGTTTATTTTGTTGACAGTTTTGAACAAATCATTTAAGATGCATAATTGATAGTTAGGACTTATGTATTGAGGACTTGATAAGTTAAGACACCTATATTTGGCTACATAACCCTCACTCCCTGATCTCCTATCCACCAACATTTTCCATTTTACGTTGGTTGTGGTGTCATGTATTGGTAGTTTTAGTCCAGTGTCAAACTTTCTTGGGTTTAAAGTGGATGGCCATAATTCAATATTTCTACTCCTTCCATCCCAAAATGAGTGTATGTTTGTCTTGCATTTTTGTCCCAAAATGAGTGTCTTTCCTTTTATAGGAAGTTAGTTATGCATGAAACACCAATAGTATCCTTATAATAAGTTAGTTAGTATCCCTCGAGTTTGTTACAACACTTGTCCTTGGGGATACCGGTGTTAAGAATGGTGCACCATTGCACGTGCTGGCTTGACCTCAGTTCATAACGCTTAAGGTTTTTCTGTCTGCATTATTTGTGCATCCAGGAATATATTGTAGAGCTTTTAACAAAAAAACATTCTCAAACCTTTTATGACTTCCTGTTTAAGATGTTCCAAATTAGCTGTTATTGTTGTGTCCCTATTTATGAGATGTTGCCACTCATTTGTTTGTATCTTTATGGGTGGTGAATTGGGGAGAAATATACTCATTCATATTGATGAAACGACTTACACTGTAGGTATCGCATTAACGAAGAGAAGGCTGAATGGATCATATATGTTACTGATGTTGGGCAGCAACAGCACTTCGATATGGTCTTCAGTGTATGTATAGATAATGCTTAATCCTGTGGTTTCTATCATGTCATATAGAACTTCATGCATTTGTTTCTGCAGAGCTCTCTTTTCTACTTAAATTTTTGCCGGATAGCCTTTCTTTTTCTCTAAATTGTGACTACTTTTTTATGCTGTGAGAGCAACATGTGGAAATGCCCTATTTGCAATTGGAAGTTGGAAGTCAAGCCTTCCGTTTTTTTTTTGCAGGCTGCCAAACTAGCTGAATGGCTCCCAAATGATGATAAAAAGTATCCCAAGGCCAGCCATGTTGGGTTTGGTCTTGTTCTTGGAGAAGATGGGAAACGCTTTCGAACTCGAAATACTGAAGTGGTTCGATTAGTTGATTTGCTTGATGAGGCTAAAAATCGCAGTAAAACAGCCCTTGTTCAGCGTGGTATAATATTGAAAGATTCATTGTTTCATGGATTTCATTTCAACTGTCATCCTTCTAGCAATGTTGCATCTGTGATACTACACTTATGGACCTAACCAATCAATTACTGAACTTTGTGATTATCTCATTGTATTTTGATCAGGCAGGGCTGATGAGTGGACTGAGCAGGAGCTTGAGCAAACTGCTGAAGCAGTTGGTTATGGTGCTGTTAAGTAAGTTGTATTTCTCTTCTGAGGCTTTAGTTGGTAACTGGTAAAATTATAATTTTGTCATAACCAGTAAGGGAGATAGTCATTAGGTTGTATCATTGAATGTAGCATTTCTCAGCCGTTCTCTGTCATCCTATCCTCATTTACTTCCTATCTACATTATTGAAGAACTTCCATCTTTTTAACCATTTTTTTTATATTAACCAACTTCCATCTTCCAAGCTCGTCTTTTTAACCAAATTTTTTATATTATTATCTCAATTAGCATTTAGAGGGTACGATAAAGTTCTGTATGTGTAATTATTATCTTATAATCAGAAACATGATTTGACTATTGCAGTTCATAACATAATGAAGTTACTTGTGCTTTTCTACACACATGTTACAATTAATAATCAGTAGATTGGCTGTGTTCGTTTGGAGATAATGCCATAATTGGTGTATTAGCTCTTAAATAGGCATATTTTGAATTATTTGATTATTTTATTTTTATTGATCGCATGAAGCAGGTTCTTTCAAATAAGTAAATAACAGTTGCATTTTATAATAGGGTTCTGATAATCTTATTATTCTGTAATTTGCTTTGGGATTTGGTTGAAAAGTACTATTACTCTGGTGTCTGAAATATTAAAGCTTATAGAATTTGGCGATTTCACTTTTTTTTTTAAAAAACTTGTTTTTATAACATTATCACCGTTATTTACTCCTACAAATATATCTACAAGTATGAGATATTGAGCAAACTTTTTTCCTTGGTATTCTACCCTCATGATACACACATAATTGCAGTGCTTATTGATTAATCTATTTTGTAGGTATGCTGATCTGAAGAACAACAGGTTGACCAACTACACATTTAATTTTGATCAGATGCTTAGCGACAAGGTGGGTATTCTATCTAAGGGTTTCTACCATGTAGATCATAAGAATTTTAAGTTCTATGGTTAGATCACTGTTAATGATCATTGTATTACTCACTTTTTCTAGCTTTTTTATGATTTTATCTTGCTTCTGCATTTTCTTGAAAGTTACATGGCAAGATTTTCGATAATCATGGATTATTTTTGCCATTTCTCTAGATCTCTTCAGCTGCCTCATTATTTCCTTTTTGTTTGATGTTTTTTATCAGGGAAATACTGCTGTGTATTTGTTATATGCCCATGCTCGAATTTGTTCAATCATCAGGAAATCTGGTAAAGACATAGAAGAGTTGAAGAGGGTAAGTACTTTCTTACGTCTCTTCATGTGTGTTAAAGTTCCGGTTTCTTCTGGTAAATGAACATGCATTGCTATTAATATGATATGGTTTTTCCGAGATCAATGAAAATCTAATTATGTATGATGGGGAAATTTTTAAACAACTGCCCAACTTGCCTCCTTTCTCAAAGGGAAATCTAAAATAAATTTAGGTAGTACCAGATTTTACCCTAACAACCTAGATTTGCCAATCTGTGATGTGGAAGTGGAACATTTTATTCAAGTAGAATAATTGTACTAGTTGAACATCCCCTTTATTTTTCCTTGTGCTCTATTCTTTGATAGGGCAAGATAGGAAAAAGTAATACGAGAAACATAGTGAAATTTTTGAGCAAAAATAGGCAACATATATATATAGATAGAATATTCTAACTAATATGATGTTTATTTCTGTTCTTTGTTCAATCAAATTATATCCGCAAGACTGCAAATAAGCATAGTACCATATTTCCTTTCAACTTACCATTGTGGTCTGGATTGTTTAAAGCTATGATTGAATTTCTCATAAATCAAATTTTGGAGGCCTCTATCTATTTTGTGCAAGGCTTTTATAGGTTTATGGTTTGCATGTGTATAAAATTATCAGCTTACTCCCCAATTATATGATGTAGCCAACATCATTTCTATTGATTGGGGTGAGGGTGAGCCTTGGAGCAACAATAAGGTTGCTGAGTTAGGGAAACAAGCTCATTGCAAAAGTAGGTGGAAGGGCGTGTACATATGATCTTCCCTAGACTCCACAGTGGTGGGAGCCTCTTACATTAAGCCACCCTTTAACTCCTATTGATTGGGGTTTAAGAACCAAGTTTTTCTGGACCTTCCGGTGCAGGCATCCTAATGTTATTTTGCCAGTAAAGATCTGTGCAGTGAGTCAATAATATAAAAGAGTCAGAATTTCAATATTGGTACCTTACATTTATTCTATTACTTCGTTTTATACAGACGGGGTCAATAGTTTTGGATCATGCGGATGAGCGTGTTTTAGGGCTTCATTTGCTACAATTTTCTGAGGTAAGATATTCATGTAGTTACCTATTACTTCCCATGTTTATTGATTTTGGCATGCAAGAAAGTAAAGATTTTTCATCTTGTTTCTTAGGTTGTTGAGGAGGCATGCACCAATCTATTGCCAAATGTACTGTGTGAATACCTATACAATTTGTCTGAAGACTTCACAAGATTCTACTCCAACTGTCAGGTATGTCCAACTATCTTATCCTCCCTCCGTCCCAAAATTAGTGTCCTTATTTTCATTTCAGGAATAATTAAGGAGAAGTTAGTTTGTACAATTACTTTTGAATCCCCCATGAGTGTTTTCTAACGAAATCAAGGTATAGTAACTAACTTATTAGAAGGATGTTATTGGTAATTCATGTTATAACTAACAACCTAAAAAGGAAAGAGAACACTCATTTGGGACGCAAATACAACACAAACAAGACATTCATTTTAGGACCAAGGGAGTATATCCGACCTTTTTAACTATATAAATGTTGAAAACGTAATTCCACAATCCACGAAGATTCAGTATTTAACAAGTTTGTCCATTAGTAGGATAATGCTAACTAAAGATGAACAAGCCATCTCACTCTTGGCTTGTTTCGCAACAAATTCTCGTCTTGAATATTTCTATTCTAGTGAACTGTGAGAAAATCTGCAACCCTCTGAATCGTCTTTTTTCTTCTGTGGAAAATATGTAACAATGGTAGGTTGTTGGCGTAGCAGAGGAAACAAGCAGATTGTTGATATGTGAAGCAACAGCCGTTGTCATGAGAAAATGCTTCTATCTCCTTGGAATCGTTCCAGTTTACAAGATATGATATTTTATTTTTCTTTTTTATCTTGTTGAATCAATTTTCTACCAGGTTTTTGTTTCATAATGATTTTGGCACTCTCCTGAAAGTCTTGTGTTTTTTGTTTGTCAAATGTTTGTACGATATTAAAAAGTTACAACTTTCTACATATACAAGCTTCAGAAACAAACATTTGTCTGGTATTTCTCAGACTCTCAGTTGACATTTTATCCTTGGCTTCGTTAACTGTATTTGGATCTCAACAGCACAAAGTAATTTCTAGGCTCGTTTGTGTTCAAGGCTAATTTGTTGTTGGGTCAAGAATTTTGATGAAAAAATATCAATAGTAGAAGAAAAATATTCATTGTATTCGTTTATAATAAAGACACGTTAATTGCCAATAGAGACAAGTAGGAGCAGAGAGGAAATTGGATTACAGGTTTATGTTGAAATTTGGTTAATTCGTGATCAAAACTCATAGGCAGGAATGTTTTGGAGATTTTAATATTTTCATATATGGTTTGAACATTTTTGTTTTGTTTTATTGCTACTTGCTATTAGTACTTGTTTTCGACATTGCAGAGGAACTCTCAGATTTGATTATGTAGTATGATGATTTTGGTGGGTTGTGCTTCGCAGTCTGGGAGAATTCAGCGTCGCCTTGTTGGGCAAGCAATATTGGTGCATGATGTCTTTATGAAAACTAAGTTGGGATCGAATCTGAGTTATAGACGAAGAATTGGGGATGTTAAGGGGTTCAAGTCTTTAAAGTTCAAAAATGGAGAGAGGTGGCAGGAGTGGGGTGTCAGCCGAGGGTTATAGAGAAGGACACCCTAGTCAATTAATTGATGGTTGTGGTTGAAGGAGACGCATAAAAAGTTATCTTGAATCTCAAGTTAGGACCTAAAATTTATATTGAGTATGGCCTTATTGTTGAGGATTATATTTGTTTGGCAAGAGAATTGAGGTTTGTGTACTCTTTCTGGTTTGTAAACTGATATGCGAACTTGGTGGCACATGCCTTAGAAAGTGCCTCATGTTCTATGTTTGGTTGTAGATAGCAATGTTGAATGTTCCACAACTGTTACAAATGTCACGGACTGAATGTACGTGACACAAAAAGTCTCTCTGGAAGGCAAAAACACAAGACTTATACATATGACTGTTATGTACAAAATGGATAACATTCATGAGAGCCCAAAAATGCAAGTCCGAGCTCAAACCTTTCAAGGCTCAACCCAAATATATTTCTCATTTTGTGTAAGTTTCTAAATTTGTAGGGAATAATTCATACAACGTTGATTCACAGTATAGGTTATTGATCCCACAACAGCGAAGGTAACCAAAAG
>JAYMTF010006143.1:0-10635 GCA_036897485.1 Pelargonium nanum
ATATATAATTATAAGTGTCTATGTGCGCAAGCGCCGTGGCTCCAAAAGGGGATTGCGCCATTGTGCGCCTTGCGCCGTAAATAACTATGGTCATATATCTCATGCACTCATTCATCAGTGGTCAAACTAGGGAGAGAAAAGAAACTACCATCCTATTTAAACTCTAATTCACACTTGCAGGACTCCATGAACTAATAGCCCAGAAAGATGACATGACCAATTGTGTTATATAGATTTTCAACTGATTGACGTTTCATGACTGAAAAGATCCAATCAAATAAACCTGAACGTTAACTAATAACTACCATGAATAAAATGACATACCCAGTCCAGAGTTTCAAAAGCATTCTTGGAGCATGCCACGGCTAATGGATATAGTGAGGTAAATGGAGAGAAGAGTTCTTCTGTTTCTTTATCGGAATTCACATAGGTACACTCAAGTTCTTTCAGTGTAAGAATAGCCTTCGGCAAGTTCCCCATATATGCATGGGCATGAATCTTGGCAAGGTATGTTTCTGGACTGGGAGCCTTAGTTTGACGCAACGTGCGCTTTAGGATTTGCCATGATCCACCCAATAGATCAGTACTGTAGGTTCTTCCTGCAGTTGCAAGCGCAGACACAACTAATCCTTCATCTACGACAACACGTTGAGGAGGCTGATAATTCTCAAACCGAGAAATCCATTTGGCCATAAATTTCAATGCTTGAAATGCTAACTTGCTATTCCCCTCCTGCATTGCAGCCTCGGCAATAACCTTGCACATGGTCCAAGTTGGACAAAGAGCACTGCTCTGATCCATTTTCTGAAAACCCCCCGATAAGAACAAAATTAAAATTAAGTAATTCCTAAATTAGATCTTTTGGCTATTAGACTTGTCTAGTCACATACCTCGGATTTCTCTATAATTGACGCCAACATATCTAACTTGCCTTCAGTCAAGCAGGCTCTTACACATTCAGAAAACACCTTCATTGACAAAACATTACCAGATTGTAAAGACATGTCTATATATTTGAGGGCAGAATCAATCTGGTTTGACGCAAACATCATGCCTATAACCAAGGCAAATGACTCTTCATCTGGCGGAGATGTTTCCTTCAACTGCAGCATCCTGTAAACAATAGAGAACTTAAATCCATCAGAAGATCCATGTACATCTGCTGTAAATGTGTTATTGCATGTGATTGCGTATATGCATATGTAATTATGGAAGAAAATACCTTGTAGTATTCTAGATAAGAACAACAGGTTTAAATAATGAAAGCAGTGGGCAAAATTGCCGTGCTCTTGAGAAAACTCAAGATCAATATTATAGAATGTTTTATCCCACTAGGCGTTCACAACAACCCATTTACATGAAGAATCATAACCCAAAAATAATACAGAATGAAACAAACAATCTGAAATATTTCTAGAAATATAAACTTATGATAATGCAGCAATTACATAAAATCCCAAAATAAGGCTTTCCGGGTCCTTTACTTGGATGTTGACGCTTGAACAGCTCCATCAACTTTGGCTCAGATGATGCATCCTGGTAGGGAGAATAACTAACATTGCCGTAGCGAATAGCCAATAGAGCCAGAGCTAGTGTATTCGAAACCTACCATCAATATCTGAGAGGGGTGTTAAATTAATATCACGGGTACAAGTTTGGCGGATATTTACTCCATGGTTTCCCTCCACAGGCTAGAACATTGGCAGTTGAAAGGCTGCTCAACATAAGGACAGAAAAACTAAGAGAAATTTTGCTCTTTGGACGAGATGGAAAAGAGAGGCACTGAATAATGTTTAAAAAACACAAAGCTGTTATGGGCAACTGTACAGTAACTTCCTGGGTGTATCTGGTGCCTTCAAAAATTTGGTTTTCTAAGGCTTCACTTGAATCACAGACAAAAAAATGGAGAAGGATGATGACTCAAGATTTACAGAGTTAGGTTCTCTTATAGGCAATATTAAAACCTAAGGCTTACTATATCACCATTCCGACCAAATAATCACCATCTGAACCGCGTGTGCAGGAAGACTTCTTTCTCAATTCTTTTTCACAATTTTCTTGCATATCCATTATTATATTGACAAGACCTACACTCTCTGACATTTTGAGGTCAATGCCTATAATTTAAAGTTTGAAGGTAAGCCCTAATGCTGTACAAAATTTTGGTCTTGATTCATGACAGAGCAATATCTCTTTCTCTATTCAACACAGAACCAAGAGTCAAGAATTGCTGATATACCCGCATACATGATCATGATGTTGAACATGTTGGCAATGTGACATTCTTTTTCCAATGAGCTAAAGACATCATAACCAGCTCAATTTGCAAGCTCACTGTACTAATATAAACATAACCAAACACATGCATATGAAATTCAAAAATCAAACAAGATTGAATAGCGAACCTTTCGATCAGCTTCTCGGCGGCCTGTGTCTCTCTGGCCTGGCACATGGCCTTGAGAACCAAATTATGCGATGCTGTATTAGGCACAATCCCATACTGCTCCATCCGCGCCAGCAAATCCAGCAGCTCTCCGGCGCTGGCGCCGAGCATCAGATTAGCCCTCAGATACTGATTATATAGACTCAAATCAGGCTTGTTGGGCCTGCCGTGCCTGTCCAGCGATCGGATCCAGAACTCGAACACCTGCTTCATCTCGTTCCAGTCCTGCGAGGTCACCCAATTGGTGAAGTAATTCGAAATAGACTCCAAGTCTAGGGTTCTGGCGAGGGCGTGGAAATGATTCACGGGGCTCAAGTGGGAGTAGCCGAGCGGCACAACGGCCTGAGCCATTGTTGCTTCCGGGACCGGCGCTGGGTTGCGCCAGTTCTCATTGTAGAGCGGGCTTCCGGAGGCCGGGTTCGGCGGGAGAGGAGTGGACTCAGGCTGAAGAGGCGGCAAAACAGCTTCAGAGAATGGCGGAGGAGGAGGGGTGGATTCGGATTGTGGCGGAGGAGGAGCTGCTTCAGAGAGTGGCGGAGGAGGAGGAGTGGATTCAGATTGTTGCGGCGGCGGAGGAGGAGGAGAGTCGGCGAGCTGGGGCTCCTGGGAGAGGAATGTGAATGTGGATATGGGCTTGAAGTTGATGTGAGGATTTAGGGTTTTGAAGAGAGTTCTGGTTCGGGCGAGGATCGCCATCTGGGACGCCATTGACGACGACGACGACGACGGTGGTGGTGGCTTCGAGGTTCAGCTGCTTGAATGGCGTTGAGGTCGTTAGGGTTTTGAGCGAAGAGAGCTGAGATCAGGTGGTCTCGTCACTACCAGTTTGTACTGTGGACTTTTTGGGAGATGGAAATTGGTAGTTATGTGAACAGTGATAGGTAAAGCTGACACATTGGAACACTTTGGGTATTATCTACAAATTGAGTGGTCATTTGGTAATTTCATTTTTCAGTTTATATAATTTTCTAAAATTCCAATTTGATGGATTATGACATCAAATTGAATGGATTAGTGTTAGAACTGAAAATATAGGTCATGAGCCTATGACACGTGACTCATTACGAATATAACATGATTTAAATTTGTTTAACGGTACGTATTAAAAATTGTAGTGTTTTTGTGCTAGACAACTTAACATGATTAATAATTGTGTCATATTTTGGTGAATCTTTAAAATATGTACGACATGATTTTTTAAATGGTATATCAAAGTCCAATAATAAAGGTGAGGGCAACAATGTAGCATCAACGCCAGCACCGGTTAGTTTTATGAAAATAATTGTTGATGGGGCTGTGTTTTTTGAGTTGGGTCGGGTGGGTGGTGATTAGCTTGCTCTTAACAACCTCGGCAGTGCCGTGAGGGTGGTCGGGCGTTTGGGAGCCAAGGTTGGTGGAGGCTTTACCTCTTTGAGAGGTTGTGAGTTAGGCAGCAAGTAAAGGTTGGAGTCGAGGTGATTTTCAACAGTGTCGCATTACGAGGGTTTAGAGTCATTCAGTCTGGATGAGAGCATTTCAATCCTTTGGTCCAATTATTTATGGTAATTGTACATCAACCAATTAAACATTTTTATATAATAATAAAAAGAAAAAAACAAATCAAACTTTAAACAGTGTGTTTTAGTGTTTAACTTTCAAGTTTGCTTCCTTTGACAATTGTACCAACTTTTTTAGATGTGATACTTGTGTATGAACTTGAAATCCATCTTGAAGCCCACTGGCATATACAAGCCCAAAAAGTAGAAAACAATGGACCTAGATGCTCATCCAAAATGGGCCAAATCTAAAATACATCTCTTATTTTTCTTGTTAGTTGCTCAACTTAGCTTAATGCCATTCCTACTCAATTGGCCCAACAATCTTTACCATTTTGAAAATCATACAAATAAATTATGGGTTTCATTTGCATTCTCAACACAATCTCATCATTAGAAACACTCCCATTTGTAATTTTCTTTTAAAAGACACTATGATTTTGTATTGATCCTAAATCACATGACAATCATTGTAATGCTAGACTATAAACCATTTAGAGAAGAGAAATATAAACCATTTATGGGTGTATAAAGGAGATAGAGCATCTACAACTTTGTGAGCTATGGGTCAATTATTCTCTCTTTTTACATGGATAAGTATTTCAAAACTTCAATGAAAACTTTAGGGAATTGATAAAATAAAGTGATCTAAAAGCAACCACAAAAACTCAAGGAATAATTCCAATTAGTGTTTTTCCTTTTGGCTCCACCTAAATCTAGTTGCTTGCAAGACCCCATACCAAACCAATAGGTGCATTTCTTATTATTATTTTATCATTTTACACTATTTTTTGTGCTTTCATAAGAATAAAATTATTCCCTTGCTATTGTTGTAGTTTCCCACAAGTAAATTAGTTCCTTAAAGTAACAAATAAAATAAAGAAGGTTCTCATTAAATTTGGAGTTTTATATGTAGGCCAATGTCTAGAATCTTGTTGAGTACAAAGTAATCTTAAAAGAAATTGACATTTGTTACAAAATTTTGACAATTTATGTGACATATTGATTTTCTTATTTATGTGGTTTGATATATATGATATTAGTACTATTTATAAAAAATTGACACATTGCCCTTGATTTATAATACAGACGTTACACTTTTGACACATTGTGATTTACTTAAATCATCAATAAACTAATTGATTCGTTATATTTCATTTATTGACACACCAACTTACAGGTACAAGTATTCATCTAAATTATAGTCGGTAACTAATTGTAAGAACTATGAAGGTTTGATACCCAAATTCGAGTGAAAATTCCACCACTAGTAAAATGACCAGACAATACAATTCTGACTTACTATAAAAATAATAATAAGGTCTTAAAGAATATTGTACTCACTGCATTTTGGTAACTAGAAGACTATCACTCATTTTCTAGAGCACATCTTTTTGGCCCACTATGAAGCAAAAATGGATAAGAACTCTTTCTGAATTTGAAGCACCGACTTTGTTCTTTTATTTGAGAGATATTCAAAGTGGTTTCACGTTTTTAAACCATACCACATAGTCAAATATCAAACTAACTCTCATTCGAGCTCGAAAGAGGCATATGAGCGGCAAAGCTCTCTAATGAGATATTCAAATGGGCCCACATAGCACAATATACCTTTAAATTAAATCACACTTAAACTAATCCGCATTCGAGTCAGAAATGATCGCATGAGCGACAACACTGTTTCATGGGGTATCCAAAGCGGACTCACGGTCAGTAGGAGGCACCTTTAAGTTATGTCATACTCAAATTAATTTAATTTCATTCGAGCTGTGAATAACTATATATGGGCGGTAAAGCTCCCTCGTGAGATATTTAAAGTGAGTTTGCGATCAACACAAGAGACACCACATTTAAGTCATATTACACTCATACCAATTCTCATTCGAGCCGAGAATAACCACGTGGGCGATAAAATTCTCCCTACTAAATACGACGTGTCACACTGAAACTAATCTTTATTCGAGACATGAATGAGTACATGGATGACAAAACTCTTTCTATTAAATTTTAATTGTAATTGTATTCTTTGATAGACAAACTCGAAACATAGTAAAACTGAAACAAAATAAAATACTGATAAAATAAAGAAATAATAATAATTTCCACCGACTTAAAGGTTAGGACTTGTTGGAGGGACCGTCAAGTTTTGCAAACATTTTCAATTTTCTTTTGGTTAGATAATATTTTCCTCAAAATAATACCAAAAGAAATACCACTTTCATGAATATTTTCACTAGTTCAGCTAATATATATAGTCATCTAAAATTTATAACTTTTAAATATGGTTCATATTAATAAAACTGTGTAACACAGATAATAAATTATACTAGTTGAGTAAACTCTAAATAATCATAGTACTTTAAAATCTTGATTATTTTACTAGGGTGAATAAAAAATTTATTATTGTCCTATGTTGAGCATGTATCTCTAGGAAGCTGGGTTATAATCAATTTCAATAGAAAACAATAGCCTGGCCAAATCTATATTAAAATAACTTTCATCAGCTTTTGGATTTGTGAATGTCTTGAAACCAACTCATCTAGAGCAGGTTAGATTCTGAGAATACTCAAAAGTCCACTTTTTAAACAAAAAAAAGAAAGAAAGAAAGAAAAAACTGAGATTTTTTGGTACAAATAATCAACACAATTCAATTAATTAACAACTTAACAATATATGATACATATGCATGAAATATGCATGTGCGTGGCTCACATGTACATATCATAATTTCATGTGCCATAATCTCTTATAAAATTAAGGTGCATTTGACTGCATCCCACTATTTGTATAGTCCAGAACGGTAATAATAAGTGACATTTTGTGTTTGCAAGTTGCATTTAAAGTATATGTATATGCTAAAATAGCTCGTTTGAATCCGATCATTAAACGGATTAAACTATTCAAATACAATCCGTTATGAACAAATTAACACGACAAGACACAATCAACACATTCGAATAATTAAGTTTACAAAACGATCTAAATTAGCGAACACGAACTAATAAAGCTGAACCAAAACAAGTTGATATATGGTTATTGTATTTGTGATTTTGAATACAATGAAATGAATGATTATATATGACACTAAATTTTCAAGAAATAGTTTGCTGAAACACAAAATAAAGAAGAGAAAAAGTATAAGATAAAACATACGAGTAAAATTTTGTTTTCATAGAATTATTGGTCTTAAGAGGTAGAAAATAAATGTGAGGATGATGCATATTTAATAAGGTTGAAAAAAAAAAGTTGCTCTATGAGAGTGATGTTTGTGGTAAATAATTATGTCTCCTTGGAATCTTTCCTGTTTGGTTCCCTCTTTTTAAGAAAATGACAATATTCATTCCATCTATTAAATCAATAATTTAGTCTTTTTTTTATTTATCTATGGAACATGTTATTCTTTTCCCTTCTTAATTATTCTTTTTGTTTTAATTCATATATTATCTATATTGTTTCATTTTGGTCCCTAATATTTAGTACTCTAGTGTGTCCAATTTATAGTATTTATGTCAAATAAGACTAACGTGATATTTTTTTGTCACAAGAATCATAAGTCAACTACATTTACAAGTAAAATCATTTTTAAACAAAGCTGTATAATTTAGAGATCAAATTGGGCAAAATTGACGAGAGGACTACGTCTCTCAACTATAAGTTTTGCTCAAAATCGGTCACATAAACAAATTCTGTTAACTTAAGCAACACAATAACAAATATTCTCAAAAAAGAAATTGACACATTAGCCTAATATGACGGTACTATTATAAACTAAACAAATTTAAAACAAAATAATATAATTTATAGCTGAATAAGACTAATATAAATAATGCGAAGACCAAAGTCAAAACAAAATAGATAATTGAATGACTAAAATGAAATAAATCAATTTGTATGTGTTTGTACAAACTTCATTTTCACTAGAAAATCTTATAGACCTTTTTTTTAGAGCCCTTAATTACTGTTTAATAGTATTCACTAAAGTGAAGAAAAATAAAGAAACAAAGACTATGATGCTCTATAAAGCAGAGGAGAAAAAAGAAGGGACACCACATAGCAACAGTGCAAGCTCATATTGACAGCACACAAGAAAAGAGAACATAGGAACCTCCATGGTGGTCCTCCTCCTAGCAGCACCACCATGAACCCTAACCCTAAGTCCCAATCTAACCCATGTTGGGTCAAATGTTAACCAACACCATACTTAAGTTTAGTACCGGTTGAACTCAAGAACTTATCAATACTTGTCACACTTAATCCCAATTTCGTTTCGAGTTTCAGCCGTAGTGAGACAATAATATCATAACTTTATTTGATGAATTATTAAAAAACCAAAAAGAAATATAATCAAGAACCTTCCTCCAACAGTCAAATACATGAGAACCTAAGTTTTGACACTCACCTCCATTGTTACACTAAAAATGTTAAATTAAGCCATAAAATAATTACTTTTGATGCAAAATATGGCAACCATAAAAAGCTACTTATCAGAAACAGACACTCCATCACCACACCACTCCCACAGTCACCTTCATAGTACTAGTCTAAAAATTTCCTTTTCCTCACAATTTTCTCTCCTTTTCTCTTTCTGATAACTTCATTTCAAGCTCTCCTCCTTCTTCAAGCTCTCATCAAGGACAGTTAGTTGCTCAGATCTTCTTCTTCAAGCTCTCATCATGGCTGTTCTTGTTTACTTTGTGCTCTTCTTGGCCTTAGCTGGCCATTCAAGTAAGCTACTTCTCTTATAGCAATCTAGATGTGAAAATCACATGGTAGCTCATGTTTTAGGGGGAAAAGCTGTCATATGATTCATTCTCAGTCTCTTTCTTCCAACCTTTTTGCATTGTTTAATCCTGTCAAGTATTTGGAAAAGTTCTCTTTCAAGAACTATTGATTTTGCTTTACTCTTCCATTTCTTGCACCAGAACTGTATTGAGATTGTAATGTTTTTACATTTTTTTTATCCTAGTTGCTCAAATCTCACTAGAATTCATGGTTTTTTGTTGTGTTTTTGGGTGAACTGGTGCTATTTCTAATGCTTTTACATAATATTTGTCTTACTAGCCAAATTCCCACTGGAATTCATGGGCTTGTGTTGTGTTTTTTGGTAAACATGTGCTAATTTTCTTAGTCTTACATCTTTTTTGTGTCATAGTAGTTCAAATTCTTGGCTACCCATTTTCTTGGCAACACAACACAACCATAAATTCTAGTGACAACCTCTTTACCCCAAAACACAACTCAATTCTCACTAGAACTATGGTTTTGTGGTGTGTTTTTGGATAAACAGTATATGCTTTTACTTATTTTTTTCCTAGTAGCTCAATTCCCACTGGAATTCACGGTTTTTGAGTTCTGTTTTTGGGTAAACAGGTGCTACTTCTAATGCTTTTACATCTTTTTTGTGTCCTAGTAGAGCTCAATTCTTACTAGAATTCATGGTTTTGTGTTGTGTTTTTTTGGGTAAAAACAGGTGCTACTTATTGCCTGTGCAAAGATGGGTTGAGTGATAGTGTTCTGCAGAAGGCAATAGACTATGCTTGTGGAAATGGAGCTGATTGCAACCCAATCTTGCAGAGTGGAGTTTGCTACAATCCCAACACTGTGAAGGATCATTGCAACTATGCAGTGAACAGCTATTACCAGAGAAAGGGTCAAGCTCAGGGGAGCTGTGATTTTGCCGGCACCGCCACCGTCAGTCAAACCGCTCCCCGTAAGTCCCTCTAGACTGTGTATGATCATTGCAATTATAAGTAGATTTTCATCGAGTACTGATTTTGCTTCTCTTGTGTTTTGGTGTGATTTGCAGAGCAAACTACCTCTACCTGTTCTTATCCCTCAAGTGCCAGGTTTGTGTACATTAGAAGTTTATTAGTAAAAAAAGACTACTTTGAATCCTGTTCCTGCCTAATTTTCAGAAAAACTTTCTTGGTTTTTAGGTTTCTTGGAATATGATTTCTAGAATTGAATTTTTGATGGTAGATTATGATTTGGGTTTTGCTTCCATAAGCAAAAGCTGTTAATAGATTAGAGTTTAGACTATTCTGATTTCTGATCTTGGATGGTGAAGTTTTCTAGACAATATATAGTTAATAAAAGTAAGATCCAATCAAGACATTGAAATCATCTCATATCACCAGATTCTTATTCTTAACTACTCATTTTCTATCCCAAGAAAGTCTCTTTTCCATGAATTTTCTTGGTTTTAGCATTCATGGTTTCTTGAATTAGATTAGAATTGCTTGTATTGAAATCTTGATGATTGATTATAACTGGATTTTTCTTCCACAAGCAAAAGCTGCTCATAGAAAATGGGTAGCTAGGAACCAAGAAAATCTCACCAACCACCATTTTCTGTCCCAAGGAAGTGTCTTTTCCAGAAATTTTCTTGAATTTTAGCATTCATGGTTTCTTGAACTAGATCATAATTGCTCATATTGAAATCTTGATGATAGATTATAACTGGGTTTTTCTTCCATTAACCAAAAGCTGCTCATAGATTAGATACTATTTTGAAGCTGGATGGTGAAATTTTTATCAGTTTGTATTTGATGTTGTGATCTTTTAACTTGTTTTGCAGCACAAGCACAACACCATCAACCACAACCCCATCAACCACAACTCCATCAACTACACCACCATCCACCACCACAACCCCAT
>JAYMTF010006144.1:0-10632 GCA_036897485.1 Pelargonium nanum
TTTATGTAGGAGCTCCACGTCACCATATGTAGCGGGTCTTTCATCCGGGCCTTCCGACAACTCATCATCGTCACTAGTATCTTTATCTTCATCAGCAACAGTAGTTAGGACTTCTAATTCTATATCTGATAGTGTAATTGGGTCGTTCCGGATTGTCTTCCGGTAGCGGTTCGGTTGATGAGCATGTTTATGAATATATGATCGTTTTGGTTTCAAAACAAAAAAAATCCTCTTTACTTTCCTGTTACACTCGTAATTACTATAATACCCCTCGTACAGAAACATCAGGTCGTTTAGATGGAGACAAGTCGTTTATTTACTCCGACGAATGCGACACGTCGCCTCCGTCTGTTGGGCTTCACTGTAACGTCAATATGGTGAGTCTGAGAGATTAAAATGAGCCCTGTAAAGAGGAAGGACATAGATATGGAGGTCATGGAAGTGGAGAGCTCCGGAGCGTCGGATCCGGGTCAGTACACGCTGAGGCCGGGTCGGTTCAACAATGAGGACGTCCTGTTCTGCGTGGATGTGGACGCCGAATCGCTGGTGGAGATGAAAACTCCGGGCGCAAATGGGCGGCCCATCACCAGATTGGACTCCATCAAGCAAGCCATCCTCCTCTTCGTCAACTCCAAGCTCGCCATCAACCCCGACCACCGCTTCGCTTTTCTCACTCTCGCCAACACCACTTCTTGGGTACTCTCATTTCTCCCCCAAATCTGTCTCTTTCGCGCCTTGTTCTATCTGTTTGGTTGGTTTTTGGTGCTTTTAGTGGGGATTGATGCTTGTTTTCTTCTTTTTCTGTTCACGTTTGGATCTTTCTGCATTTTTTTCCAGGATTATAATTTAATAGTGATGTTAGATCGGATATCCGCAATCTAAACTGAGGTTTGATTTGGAGTTCATCACTTTCTCAAGCAATGCTTTGGAAAAGATTGTACAATGGAGTGGAAGAGATAAAACACATACTACTTAATGTTACAAGGCCTAGATTGTTTTCCTAATGAACAAATGTCTGAATTTTTATCTTACATGGGAAGATGAGACTATGGTTAAATGTCAGTACTGCCTAGGATTTTTAATTGGCTGCTGTTATTGTTGTAGGATTCTTGAGACTCTTCTCAGATGTTTATCTGATGAAGCTGTTCTTGCTAAGCTTGTTGTAGTAAACTGTGCTTTTCTCATAATGATATCAATAATTCAGCGGTGGAGCCAGTAGTATATCTTGAACTTAATCATCCTAAGTAGAGAGGCTCTATTTTCCCCTTTCATATTAGGTTTTATAGAAAAGAATCACACATTGCTTCCTTGTATGCATACCTGTCTCTCATGTCATGATTTTACTTATTTATTAAAAAAGGAGAAACTTCTCTTGGAAGGACAAACAATGCAGAGAGGTAATGTCCTAGGATAGAAATTCATATATGTGACCACGGCTGCAAAAGAATTAGAAAAAAAATGAAATTATAATTGTTTGTTTGGGTACAAATTTCCCAGTGTGTCACTCAACTCAAGATACTTAATCTTCAGATTAGTCTGCTGGGGTTGGTCACAGATTAGTCTGTTTGTTTAAATACATATATCTTATTCGCTACCTCTCCCCCACTTTATTACAGGACTCCCCCAAATCTCTCCCCTAAACCAGTTCAATACATTCACTCTTCTTGGTTCTGTTCAAATGCAAATGCAATCATAAACATATAAGTGTTGTATTGATCTTTTTATTTTTTATTTTTTTTTTACTTTGTTATACATTAAGGGGTTCATTTCTTTGGATATCAGCTCCAGAAAGATTTTAGTAATGAAGTTGAGGCTAATATGGATGCACTCCGGAGACTCTCAGCTACTTCGTCCTCTAGTCATCCAGATCTCACCCAACTTTTCCGCGTAGCAGCTCATGAAGCAAAAAAGTCACGTGCACAGAATCGGATTCTGAGGGTGGTAAGTCACGGTTAGATTCATTTTTAGGAATGTAGGTTTAACCACATGTGAGATTGCATACCTAAAATATACATATTATTAAATATAGAAACTTGCTAATTAACAAGGCAACAATTTATAGGTTGAATATCCCATTGAGTGCTAAATCCGCATGAAACATCAACATTTCCCTTTTTGGTTCTCACATTGCCTCCAATGAGTTTAGTTGGTTCCAAGTAATATTTGGAATAATTCTAGTTTGTTATTTACCTGCTTCTTTTAGGCTACTTTATGAATTTCAAGAAGCTGTTAACATTGAGTACTACACTATTTCTCACTATGGCTTCTTCCTTTAGAACCTGATGTGAGGTCTGTTTAACTGTTGTATTCAGATCCTTTTCTATTGTAGATCATCTATTCAACCACAACATCAATGGCCTGTGAACCAGAAACTATTCACATTTGATGTGATGTACCTACATGACAAACCTGGACCTGACAACTCCCCCCAGGAGGTTTATGATGCACTTGTGGATGCTCTTGAACATGTTAGCGAATATGAGGGATACATCTTTGAAAGTGGACAGGGTTTATTACGTGTCCTCTTTCGTCACATGGCTGTGCTATTATCACATCCTCAGCAGCGTTGCCCGCAAGACTACCTTGACATACCCAAATCTCTTACAAAGAAATCTTCTGCAGCTGATTCAGCACCCGGTGAGCAAAGTGTAACTGTATCCAGCCAATGAAAAATAAGTCTAATCAATTATTAAGTTCCTGTTACTCTTGATCATCTTTGTTGTTGTCTTTTACACATGCTCTTAAGGTTCAACTGTTCAAGCAAAAGATTCCATTTAAACTTTTTCTACTATCCTTTTCTGTCAACTGTGCATTATTTTTTCATGACTATCTGTTTGGACTGTTGAATCTGAAGACTGAATTTAAGACATTCACTATTGTAAGTATTTTAAAGTATGTGGTTGCAAAAGAGATTTTCCTGGGTGGTTTTACACTTTTACTTCTGTCACTGGTCTGACTTAGTAAGGTGAAGTTTAATAGCTTACCGAAGTGGTAACTCTAGATTCTTCAGTTTGAGGGAGAAAGTATTTTCAGTATCCTTTTTAGCCTTCAATTAAAAACATTATTTTTCTTGTGGGCGGTACTGGAACATAACATGATGCCTGTACATTTTCTATTTGTTGTTGGATTCAGTTAAAATGGTTGGCTTGAAGCCAAACTCTTTTGCTATGACTATTATATGCTCATTTCCCTGTCGGTATGTGGTAATTTCTGACCTTGTATGGAGTGGTTATACGGTTCATGTAGAAGAAGTGAGTGAGGTTTCCAACTCGGCATTTGTGATAAGATGAGTTGTAGAAGTAAGTGCATTATTTGAATATGGTTGAAGATATGGATGATAATGTCAAGTACACAGCTGTGTAATGTTGTTTGTACATGGTTAGGGTATAGCGTCTCTGTTTTGCATTTTATTTGGTTTCTTGAACTGTATTTATTATTATTGATATATAATCAATGACAGTTTTTGGCAATATTTAAATGCAGCAGTCAATGGTTCTGTGGAGCACGTTGCCGGTCAAGTGACATCAAAGCTGCCAATTCCCCATTGAATCTCTTGCTATTGTAGTGTGTAAGTGGCTTGTACCCATCTTCTTAATTATTTTCAAATGAAAATTAGACAATTCTACTAGCTATGACATCCCTTAGTAATTTGTTGAGCAAGGATTCTAATTTGCCACTTATTAATCATCATTAACTTTCAATTAAGCCAAAAGCATGCCATCTCTTTAAGGTTCCAAATCCAAAGGGTAACATCCAACAATAAACAACAGTGTATTTTATTGAACCAAAATGTGTTTTCAGCTGTCTTGCAGTGGAGCCACATACTCAAGTGGGAATATGAAATATGAATATCCTTACGTTGAGTCATGATTTAAGAGACCCCAAAAAGGAAATTATGGGCATGAAAATGTCATATTCTTTCAAGAAAAATATCATCTTCCGTGCTACACTTGAATAGTGTTTGATGATCCAATTTGGTGAGGAAATCAAGTCATTAGGTTGGTGTTGAAAACTAGTATTCAAAACATATTAACAAGTTTACTGACTGATTTATCATTCCATAACTGCAGTTTCTTGCAAGTTTGTCTTGCACTAATTGTTTTCTTATTATAAATATATGAATTTTCTTTCTTTTGTTTAATTAGTTGCTCTGATAAAATGCTTAATTGATTGCTGCAGGTTGTGACCTTTTCAATGGAAGCAAGTGCAATTGGCATGAATTGTCCAAATCAGTGGGACATGGCAAATTGGCAATTAGTGGAGGTTTGTGAGAGAAGAAGGATTTCATTTTCTTCCTTGGCCTTGTCAGCATCTTTTATTTTGTATCATAGCCAATATTCAATTTTGTCTCATGCACATGATTCTTGTAGATTCCCTTCAAGTCTTTGTCAAGAAGGTTGATTCCTCAAGCTACACAGACAACAATTAACAGTAATGTTTCAACAATAATAAAATGTCCAATAATTCAATTTTGAAGAGTTTCATTATTGCAAGTTACTTTAGGATTGATGAAAACTTTCAACAATCATCTTCCATTAGTTAGTGTGTGAGTGTGATGTTGAGTTCTAAATTTCAAGCTATTGAAGAACTATTGTAGGTTTGTGTTTGAATCAAATTTGTATTCAACATGTATTTCATTTTTTCATAAAAATGTAATAGGATACTTATAGCTTTTTACTATCTCGTAAGTGATACATAATCAACTTGACTACCTAAAGTATGAACAACGCGGTATACAGCGCAAGATAAAAAGAAAAAAAAAAAAGAAACTTGACCAATTTCTATCTGACTCTATACAATCATTAAGAATCAACTCAACACCACCCTATCCATGATTGTTGTCGCGAATTGTCGAAACAGATGATAACACATCCGACTCAGTCAGAAATTTCCTCCGACCTCTATTCTTGCTAAACCCTTAAGTTCCCGAGGTTCAAGAGCTCCCACCAATCTCACACTACCTGCTCCAACAAATGAGCCATATGAGCTTCTCACCACCCAGCCCAACTCAGACACCTTACGTTGCTCTGCATATCTTAACAATATTTTAACTTGCAATTAAAGCAAGACTCGCTATCTTAACGAGAGAAACCGCAATTTGCCATTTGCAAATCCAAGAGACTGCTGCCGCTTTGAAAATTAAGAGCAACCGTAGCCGACTCTCAAAACGGTAGAGAGAAAGAGAGGCACAAAGGAGGGCAAAATAATATTTACTTCAATACCGGATAATTAAAATAATATTCAATATTTTCATGAAATGCTAATTTTCTTTCTAAATATCTGTGTGTATCCGGACAAATATATTTGATAATTTAAAATAGTATTTTCAGATATCAAATTTTGTTCAATCATGATCTAAATTATCATCCATAACTAAAATAACTGAGGCACTGAGAGTGTGGGGTCCACCTTGATCCAATCAAATGGGTCCACGACAATCCATTTTCAGCGGGTCCCACTCCATGAGCCAATAGGATCATGTGATGTTATGAAGTCCACTGTCTATATAATATACCGATATCACCAACCATACAAACCACCGCGAAATGACCATGACTCGTGTACCCGCCTCTCTCCTCATTATTACCACCCTCGCCATCGCCGGTTTTGCCGCCGCAGCTCGTGACGTCACCGGAAATGCGATCCGGTTGCCGTCCGAAGCTTCCAGATTCTTCGGCGGCGACGACTCTGTTGGAACCAGGTGGGCGGTTCTCATAGCTGGTTCTAACGGCTATTGGAATTACAGGCATCAGGTCACTGTTCACTCTTCATTTTGTTTTTCAATTTGTGTATATTTTTAGCTCTAAAGTAGCTTCTATGTTTTTTCTTTCGTATGGATATTTGGTCTGCTTCTGTTGAATTATATATATAGCAAATATTTGGGGGATGTTTGAATTTTAGCTATATTTTCTTTGCAATCTCTTCAAACTTTTATCCCCCGGATTTTGAGCTATTTTCAGTGTAATTTTACTTTTTTTTTCCCTTGAAAATTTTAGGGCTCGATTTAGTTGATGAAAACAGTTTTCATTTTCTGTTTTCTATTTTCGTTTTCATTTTTCAGTTTTCGTTTTTTATGGAGAACTTGGAGAATTTAGAAAACCTGTTTAGTTGGAACAATTTGTCAATTTCCATTTGAATTGTGAACTAAACAGGCCCTTAGTTTTTTCTTCAGATGTTTGGATAATGGGAACTTAGGCTTTGTTTTAGATGGGAGTTAGTTCCTGAAATTCTGCTTGATCTGGCTATTCAAGTGTGTCATGCTTACATGAACAAAATTGAAAAATGACAATTCAAGACTTCTAGTTTAAGGTTCTTCTCCATTTAAATTATCAGTATCTAACCTTAAGTTTGATTGTTCCCTTTGAATGAATGATGATTCTAACAGTTGAGGAAGCAAGTATATTTCAAGCTTATGATATTGTTTTGATGAACATGTGAACAAATTTGAGTGGTCTATGTTATAATCTTGCTTGGACAGCGAGTGAACTTTGTTATCAAAAGACAACCACACACCGATATGAAATGACCCATGAAAATCCTCTAATGTGGAATCACTATGAACATCAGTTTTGGAAAGAAAAATAGAAAAATTGCTTCTTAATTAAGTATGTCATGGGTGAATTGTTGCAGAGACTTGTGTGAAAATTTGAACAGAGAAGGTGTCATTTTGTAATAAAACTTCCTTACTTCCTTATATCTCATGCTTCAAATGCAAACACATGCCTAATCCTTGTTTAACATATACACCAAGGCACTTTAATACCTCTTTCCTGCACTTTTTCTTGATGCTGATGGCTACCGCCTTTTCTTCTAGGCCGATGTTTGTCATGCCTATCAAATCCTGAAGAAAGGTGGGCTGAAGGATGAAAACATTATAATTTTCATGTATGATGACATTGCTTTCAATGAAGAGAACCCTAGGCCAGGCGTCATCATAAACAGCCCACACGGTGAAGATGTCTACAGCGGAGTCCCAAAGGTTAGTATTCTTTCCTTGGATAGTAACATACTTATACTTTACCTTTTCATTTCTGTTTTATCTTATGGATAATTTTCTCGTGGCAGGATTATACTGGAAATGATGTTACTGTTAACAACTTTCTTAACGTCATCCTTGGTAACGCATCTGCTCTGACTGGAGGCAGTAGGAAGGTAGTTGATAGTGGTCCAGATGATCATATCTTCATATACTATACCGACCATGGGGGTCCTGGGGTGCTTGGTTAGTATCTACTGGCTCTGCTTTTATATTCTGTTCTGGGGATGCTAACGCAACCATGTCAAAGCTCTCTGCATTCATAAGTTGATAATTTCTGTCAATTCACTTGACAAATTAAAATGAAAAATGAGAATCTAATGGGAGAATATGAATTGTTGATCCTTACTTTTTATGCTATGTTTTTGTGTTAGGGATGCCAACCAGTCCTTACCTTTATGCGGATGATCTGATAGATGTCTTGAAAAAGAAGCATGCTTCTGGGACCTATAAAAGCATGGTAAATTTTTTACTGACATCTTATTTATTACATCCATTTGAGTGTTACTTGGACGACATTTCAACATTCTGGAACTATATATTTCAAACTGCAGGTATTTTATCTTGAAGCTTGTGAGTCTGGAAGTATATTTGAGGGTCTTCTTCCTGAAGGTTTGAATATATATGCAACCACAGCATCAAATGCAGAAGAGAGCAGTTGGGGAACCTATTGCCCGGGAGAGTATCCTAGCCCTCCCCCAGAGTATGAAACATGTTTGGGTGATTTGTACAGTGTTGCGTGGATGGAGGACAGGTTAGCACAATTTCAGATTATCCATGTCTTGTTATATATAGGCAGTCTAATTAAAGGTTTATTTGAGGTATTTAGAAACATCACACTATAGCTGTGCAACTCGCAAGTTCCAAACTGCTTGGTTGAACCAAGTTGAGTTGATTTTTGCAACTATGAACTCCTCAAGATGTGTTTTGTTGATTGCATCCAACTGAAGCTGATTCCTACTATAGATTTCTTTGTTTAACTGATCTCTGTACTATTTCACGGGATAATACTCTGTCTCCAACCATAGATTAGGTTCTAATTTTGTTTTCTTGGCGTCAATAGTTATTCTAAAGTGTGCAAAAAAATAACTAAACTGTTCAAGTACTTTAATTCTTATCTGATGTTTCTTTCACCTTTTGAACAGTGACATACATAATCTACAGACAGAAACTTTGCACCAGCAGTATGAACTGGTAAGAGCTATAGTTGAATACAGGGAAATATATATTTTGTGAAACTATTGTGTTACTATCCATTATTAACATCACAACATCATTATACTGTCCTATGTAGGTGAAGAAGAGAACTGCAAATGACCTTTCCTATTATGGTTCCCACGTCATGCAATATGGTGATATAAAGCTCAGCAAGGAAAATCTTTTCATGTATATAGGCACAAATCCTGCAAATGATAACTTCACTTTTGTTGATGAGAACTCCATGATGCGGCCTTCAAAAGCTGTAAACCAACGAGATGCCGATCTCCTTCACTTCTGGGATAAGGTCTGTAATTTCCTTCAATGTCATATTGAGTCAATCTTTTGCCTTTCCCTAAAAGTTTAAACATTTTTAGTCCAAAATCATCGGTAAGATATCAAATAAATACGAGGATCTCTTTTTATCTGATTTGGTTTATTCTCTATATTATACAGTTCCGAAAGGCTCCTGAAGGCTCACCTAGGAAAGTTAAAGCTCAGGAGGATTTTGTTGAAGCAATGTCTCATAGAATGCATATAGACAACAGCATGAAACTTATTGGAAAGCTCTTATTTGGAATTGAAAAAGGACCGGAGGTGCTCAGCACTATCCGACCAGCTGGGCAGCCACTTGTTGATGATTGGAAGTGCCTTAAAACTATGGTAATATCCTCAATTCCTACTCTTTTCTTTGTTAAACAAGGAAGGTTTCCGGGTGGTTAACTTGTTAGTTTATTCAGGTGAGGACATTTGAGACTCATTGCGGATCCATATCCCAGTATGGAATGAAGCACATGAGATCGTTTGCAAATATATGCAATGTTGGAGTGCAAAAGGAGCAGATGGGCGAGGCGGCAGCACAGGCTTGCATGAATATCCCTTCTGGACCTTGGAGCTCTCTTCATGGAGGGTTCAGTGCTTGAACCAATGATGAAAGAATCATCTGCTCTGTTATAGGCCATGGAAGCTCTGTACAGTTATGTGTATATATCTGTAATGGATGTGAAATTATGATTGTGGTTTGCTTCAGTGTAAATTTATGACTAGAGAAGCAGTTTACTAGATTTCTTGTGGTTAAATTATACATTGAAGTGGGTAAGTAAGTAATGTGATAGTACTTGCTTTGGATCATGAAACCCTCTTTACCCTGTTGAATTATTATGTCTCAACAATTAGCTGCTTCTTTCACCATTTCTCACCAATATAAGATTCAAACTGATACATTATGTGCTTATCACTTGGTGTGTACTGTTGAAGAAAGATGATGAGGCAGGTGACTAAAAGGGAAAGAAGATTGAAAGAGGTTGGTTAATCAATGCTTGTTTGGTAAGATAAAAAAAAAGAGTGTGTTTTGCAAATAAAAACTAAAAGAAGAACATATTTGTGAAATGACAAAACTGAATATTATTGATAGTTATTTTTCAGGGCTAAATTAATCAACAACACATAAGTGAAAACTAGGTCAGCTTGAAATAAATTAAGATTGACCATATTAATATTTACTGCCGATTAATATATTTTTATATACTTAGGTTGACCTAAACTAAAATAAGGTCGACCCAAGTTCTGTAAGAACTCCTTGGTTGTAGGAGCTGTTTGCTGGCTTATGAAAATGCCAATTAACTTCAAGTTGGTAAAAGTTCATTTGACTTGAAAGTTTTTGTTTTTTTGCCAAACTGACTATCAACTTAAAAAAGTTTCGAAACTGAACAGTGAACAGTAGCTGACATGAGGTTGTATGTAGACTTACCAAACAAGCTCTTAAGGTATAGGTGAAATGGGATCAAGAGTTTGGTCCAAACTTTTGGCCAAATCTAGACTTCTATTATGGCTTTCAATTATTAGGTTTTTTAATATGGTAGGTAAAGGTTATATAAAATGGGCGGAAGTGTTTTTTAACAACTCGCGTGACCAGCATATGATCTGCCACGTCGATAAAATAATTGAACAAAAATAATTATTTAATATATTTTAAAGGAGTAGCTTGAAATAAACACCCTGAATTAGAAGCATTTTCATTCGAATACATTACACTTTTTTTTCACATCATCTAGCTCCTTGCACTTTCAAAATATCAAACTGTTAGTTAAGTTTAAAAGAATATACTCTCTATCAAAGTTTCACATTATTTTTATTATATATTTCAAGAAAATTTACATGGTTCACCTTGAAAATTGAACATGAATCATTGCTTGAAAATTAAGAACAACATCAACGTTAAATAAAAATTCATTTAAATTGTATGATCTTGTTAAATTTAAGTGACGATTTGATATTTTGAAATTGTGAGGAGCAAGATGATGAGAAAAATAGTGGGATAATTACCAAAAACTACTCTGTTTAATACACTTTTTGCAATGGGTAACCCTGAACTTTTTTTCGTAACTTTTAGCTACCCT
>JAYMTF010006145.1:0-10632 GCA_036897485.1 Pelargonium nanum
AATTAATAATTCATGTATTTATTTATACAAAATTTGATAAAGTGGATCTATTTGTACATTTGGTGAAAGTTCATGTATCAAAATATGCATGTCTCAAAATATTCTTCTCTATTATCCTTTTAGCTTTAGATTTCAAGGAATTGGTAGCGTATATACCACGAAAAAGCATTTGTAGGGTTGGTGACAAACAAAATATTTATGTAATCCAAATCCAATTTAACAATCAACGGTTATAGTCCAATTTTACTTAATTACTAGAACTAGAAGCTAGCTACCTACATGAGGATGAGAGAGAAAGAAAGAGATTAGAGGCCGGTAGTGAACAATAAATGTAATTTTTTTTAATTTCATGTTTTGTTTTTGGTTTCTATTTATGTTATTGTTGACAATGGCTTTCAAATTTAATGGTTTTCTTGTTAAATTTGTTTAACTTTAACTTTTTTTCATGCTAATCCGGTGTAAAATTTCATAATTGGATACATACAACGGTTTGGGTTTCCACTATTAAAAGGTGTACCTTGTTAGTAGAGTTCCACTTACACAATTATATGTAGCCACTTTCATTTATATTTTAAAGATGTGGGACACTTTTAGTCACCACTTCAACACTCGCCTCTCACATTTTTCGTTTATCGGTCTTCCACACGTGGGCAGCTGCAGACATATCCATCTGCAAGCGGGCCACAAGGGGAGGCAACATAAATGGGCCACCTTCGGGCCAAGTCTGGATCAAAACCAACTCTAATACCATGTAAAATTTTATAATTGGGCTACATATAATGACTTGGGCTTCCACTACTAAAAGGTCAACCTTATTAGTAGGGTTTCACTTGCATCATTATATGTAGCCACTTTTCTTTATATTTTACCCATGTGGGACACTTTTAGTCACCACTTCAACATCCGGAAAAATTCTTTTGTTGAATTCAAATTTAACTTGAGGTTATGTTGAATTTAATACTTTTCTTTGTTTAAATTTCGTTTTTCTAAACACTTGAATTTGATATTGCACTCTAGCATTTCAATTAGTAAGATTCAAAGAATTAGTTCTTCAACATCAATTTTCATGTTCCTTTTCTTTTAGTTTGTATGGGGTCATTTGTGTGTTTTCCATGCTAACATTTGCCAGATAATGTTAAGATCACAATTTGGCTTCTATTATTCACTTCCAACAGTTGCATGTAGTGTATAGTACTATAGTTTGTAGGTTGTTATCTTATATTTTGATTCCCTTTCTAGTGCTTATAGAGATGCTAATTGTCAATATTGTCTCTGCGGGAGGATTTTCATGACGGTGTTATGCATACTATCCATTTGCTGCAAATAATGGTGTTCAAGAAAAAAGATGGAGTAGACACATGTTGCCTTGTGTCTCTAACCGTCCAAAACTAATAGATTTATCATAAAATGGATGGAATATTAGTGTCAATACAAGAAAAACAGTAGTCAACGAATAAATATTCCATCGCGGGTCACTGTAATTCTATTGCTAATGGCGTCAGCGACAGACTTTAGGTTGTCGCTATAGGACTCGTCGCTGATGAAAAACAACGGTAATTCGCCGCTATTGACGACGGATGGGTACGACAACATTTTCGTCGCTAGAGGTGACGAACGATACGACAGAGTATCCATCTCTATTAACGACGGACTGAACGACAACGTTCCGTCACTAATAGCGACGGTTTTCCGATGGTGATTTCCGTCGCTAATCAATTTATTTTATATTTTATATTTTAAACTAAATAATAGTTATCTAATTTATTAATGACTATATATTAAAAAAATTGGAATTATAAATAAAATATCAATCCTATATATTATATTATATTATAGTAGCACTAAAAAACATTAGACATCAAAACAAAAGCATAGGCGGCGACAGAAGAGCTTCGACGGTGGCACACGGAGGAGACCCTACAAACAAGATCATCAAAACTAAAAAATAACTGGTTCATAGTGATTAAAAACGGGAGAGAGAGAGAGAGAGAGAGAGGCGATGATCTGTTATGTTTTCTCCATTAGTGACAGACTTTCCGTAGCAAAATGTAAACCCTAGATGACAATGAAGTCTTCATTAATTGGTGCGCGGCGGAATGTTTTGTCGTTGATTGTAAACGACGGTCGTCAGCAACTGAATAATCTGTCGTTGCATACACGCGCAAATTTTTTATTTGGCGCCAACATTTCCGCCTCTTTCAGCGGCGGGTCCGTCGTGTGTTCTATCGCTTATTACTGTTGGACTGCTTCCGTCTCTACTTTCGTCGTTGATTAGCGACGGAATGAGGTCTGTCTCTATGTTTGTCGATGATTGTTGCTTCCCTTGTCGTGTGTATAGGTATCAGTGATGAGAAAGCGTAGTTGGAGTATCATTGATTATTTTAAAAATAGTAGAAGTTTTAAACACGATATGAGTTTACAGTTAAATGATCAATGATAAGCTTCATTTATTTGAAAATCAAACTTTTTGAAGTTGACTATAAATAAAATGTCAATTTTTTTTGTTTAAGTCAGCATGGTAGTTTACTTTTACTTTTATAAATGTAAAGAATTCCTATGAAGACAATTTGTATGATTAAATTATTTAAATAACTTTTTTTATCGCCAATAAATAGGATAAAAGACAACAATAGTTCATATACTATCATGAATGGACTAATTTGGTCCCTCTATTTCAAAATGGATCAAATTAGTCACTATACTATCATAAAGTGAACCTCGTTAGTCCCTTCTGTCACATTCCATCCAAATCTCCGTTAAATCATGTTGACTTGAACTTTTTTTAATTAAATAATTTGTTTTAATCCTAGTCATCACCACCTCAGCCAACCTATTTCCTCCATCACTCCCTCCTTTGTTCCTTCCTGGTTCTCCCTTGCCTCCTGGGACTTATCCGGTGACCCTTGCACCTATCCCCGCAGGACCCACTTCATATGCGGCCTCACTCCGGCGGACCATTTCCTCCATCACTCCCTTATTTTTTTTATTTCTTTTATCCATTCTTTAGACTTCAACATCAAGCATGGGGTGCAATGGTTGCCGCTTATGCAGGCCATATATTGCCGACCTCAGCCCTCCGTTGATGTTGCGCATCACCGGAACGGGCTCCGATTTGGACGTCCCCCACCGCACCGGCGACCAGCGAACGAATCCTTAAAATCGCGGACACTCTCGGCCTCAAATTCCAATTTCACCCTCTCCTCCTCGACGACGATAGCAACAACCCGGCCTCCATCTCCCCTCCGCGCTGGCCCTCCTCCCAAAGTCACAAAAGTATCTATTTAAGGCGGGGAGAAAAGACAGTTTTCTTTATATCACAAGCTATGTTTATACACTTTAAATATAACTAACTATAAGTACTCTTAGAAACTAAGTCTTAGTATCCCTCTCTAATTTAAGAGATTCATAACTCGTGCTCGGTCATAAAAACTCATTTCTTTTATTCTTTCTTTTACATTATGTAATAAATATAACTAATTTTTACTTTCTACTAACCTATATTAACCTGAGCTTGTAAATTGCATATTAGACCTGAGTTACAGGTTAATTATTACTATAGGATGCCAAAATAGTTTTTAAAGTCAGTTAATAAGATTATATTGCCTGAGGCTTTAAGTCTTTTAAGATAGGAAATGATCTTAAGGAATTAAAATATATAAAAAAATCCTTTAGCTCTAGAATCAAACAGGTCTATAGATGGGCAGGTGCAAGCTGTTCATATGCACATGGCCCCCAATAAATAAAGTTAATTAATTATGATTCAAATTTTTTTTTAAAAAAAAAAAAAGTTAAAGCAATTCTTAGACGCAATGACACATGCAACGGTTAATAGTCCAAAGCTATTCAGTTCTCCAATAAAACAACGTTACAACCATTTAAGAATAAAGAGAAGAATTAATATTTTTTATATTCAAAAAATACTATTATATAAACTTCAAACTTGGAATATCCGACATCTATGTCTGTGATTATACCTCTCTAGTCACTACCTCTCACAATAATCTATGCAAATCTGAAATCTACAATCTTGTGCTTTGTGTACTCTTTCAAGTTGACTAGAACTCTTGAGTGCTATTGATACTATGTAAGTGCTATCGATATTTTTCTTTCTTTTATTTTTTAATAGTCAAATTATTAAATTAATATTGTTGTTGCGGTTGTTTTGAAATTTTTGTTATTTACTATTTCTTTTTATTTTATAATAGTACAATTACTAAATTAATATAGTTACTGGAATGCTGGTTGTTTTGAAACTGTTGTTGTTTACTATAAATCTATAAATAATAGTTTTGTGATAGTGAACTATATACAACACTTGTATATATTATATGGATCGGTATAGTAAATAAGGGGCTTAATATTGCAATAGATTTGTATCTTCTTTTTTATTCCTAATTTTTTTATACTTAAATCTAATTCAGTAGTTTTTTACTCACAAACTTTACCTTATTCTTACTGTTTCTTTGCAATGGTTTTGAAATTTTTATTGTTGTACTATTATTAAAGAAAATAGTTAATATTTAATTGTTCAATGAAAATATTATTTGTTAGAATGTATTTTACAACTTTACTTATGGTGGTTTTTTTATTATGATTGGCAAGACCGTTCCAATTATTTTAGGGGTCGAAAGTTTCTTGAAGTTTTGATTCCGCCAAATAGTGAAGAATTATTGGAATCAGGTTTTATCGCTCTTTTTATAGTTACTTGCATTTTTTTTTTGCGATTCATAATTATGATTCCTAAAAATAGGAAATATGAGTCTGGCTATGAAAAACGTAAAAAAAAAAAAAGAATTGAAGAATTAACTCAATCTTAAAGAGGAGCACTTGATAAATTTATTATAAAAGAACCACAAAATTCTTCCGAACATGAAAATTAGAATGTGGATGTGGTTATTAGTGATACTCATGTTGATAATGCTAAGATTGTTGATTGTAATGTTAATGATCCTAAAATTGATGCGAATTGTGACAACGTTGATGATTTTAATATTGATGATGTTAATGATGATTGTCAATTTCATTTGCTTGATATATTTGATCCAAGAAATTGGGATGCTCTTGATTCTAAAATGATTGATATTTTGGTGGTAAAAGGTCCTAAAAGAGATTTATCTATTCAAAGAGGACCTAAAGATAAATTTTCTAGATGATTTTCTACTTTATTCTATACTAGAGTTTTACCAAATGGGGAGAAATGTGGTAGAGATTGGCTTGTGTATTCTAAAGAACTTGATAAAGTATTTTGTTTTTGTTGTAAAATATTTAAGAAAGGGTGCGGAAGAGGTTTGTTAGCTAATGAGGGTTATGGGGATTGGGGACATCTTAGTGTTAGACTTAGAGAGCATGAAACATGTATAGAACATATACAAAATATGGCCACTTGGTATGAGATGCGTTTGCGATTCCAAAAGAATCAAACTATCGATAAAGTGGCACAAAAACAACTTGAAAAAGAGAAATAACATTGAAAAAAAGTTTTTTTTTAAGAATTATTTCAATTGTGAAATTTCTTGGAAAACATAATTTAGCATTTCGTGGTACTAATGAGAGATTGTACCAAAATAGCAATAGAAATTTCATAGGTTTGAATGAAATGTGGCTGAGTTTGATCCTGTTATTCAAGAGCATGTTCAACGTATTACAAATGATAACATTCATTTTCCTAATCTTGGTCATACAATTCAAAATGAGTTGATACTTATGCTTGCATCTGCAATTAAATATGAAATTATTGAAATAATAAAACATGCAAAGTATTTTTCAGTGATACTTGATTGTACTCCCGATATAAGTCACCAAGAACAAATGTATTTGATATTAAGATATGTGGATGTTTCTTTAAATGATGTTAATATTGAGGAATCATTTTTAGGATTTTGGAATGTGAATGATACAACTGGCCAAGGGTTTTTTGATGTTTTGCAAAATGAGTTGAACTGTCTTGATCTTGATATAGATAATGTGCGAGGACAAGGTTATGACAATGGATCAAATATGAAAGGAAAACATTAAGGAGTGCAAAAAAAACTTTTGGATATAAATTCTAGAGCATTTTATACTCCTTGTGATTGTCATAGTCTTAACCTAACATTATGTGACATGACCAACACATGTGGTAAAGCTAGAGATTTTTTTGGAGTCATACAACGTATATACACAATATTTGCTAATTCTACTAAGAGATGGCAAATTTTGAAAGATAATGTAAAAGGTTTAACTCTTAAGTCGTTGTCACCCACTCGGTGGGAGAGTCGTGCTGAAAGTGTTAAGGCTATTAGATTTCAAGTTTTGGAAATACGAGAAGCTTTACTTCAAGTAGCAGAAAATGATAATGATTCCAAAATAAAAAGTGAAGCTAAATCCTTAGCGGAAAATGAGCTTGGTGATTTTGAGTTTTTAGTGGCAATAGTCATTTGATATAATATTTTATATGCAGTTAATTTGGTTAGCAAACATTTACAATCAAAGGATATGATTATTGATGTTGTCACTGAAAAAGTAAAAGGTTTGATTTTTTTTTGAAGAGTATAGAGAAACTGGTTTTTCAAATGCCTTACAAACTGCAAAGGAAATTGCCAATGAAATTGATGTTGACCCAGTATTTTCTCAAAGGCGTGTAATTCGAAGGGAAAAACATTTTGATGAGAATCCAGATGATATATCTTTATTAATTGCAGAAGAATCATTTAGGATTAATTATTTCGTATACCTTGTTGATGAAGCATTTGGTTCACTTACTAGGAGGTTTGAACAATATAAATTCTATGAAAATATATTTTAGTTTTTGTTTACTTCTACCAAGTTGCATTCATTAGATGATATGAAAATAAAATCTTGTTGTGCTATTCTTGAAACTGCACTTAAGAAAGATGAACAATCTGATATTGATGGAAATGAATTATATGTGGAGTTAAAAATACTCCAAAAGATCTTGCCTAAAGAAAATATGGGGCCTATTGATATTTTAAAATTCTTAAAACATTTAGATTGTTTTCCGAATGCAATTATTGCATATAGAATTTTGTTGACTATTCATGTAACTGTTGCATCTTCAGAAAGAAGTTTTTCGAAATTGAAGTTGTTGAAGTCCTACATGCGTTCTACGATGACACATGAAAGACTCAATGGATTAGCTTTCATAGCAATTGAGAATGAGATTTTGGAGAAGATTAACTATGAAGATTTGATTGAAGATTTTTCTTCAAAGAATGCTACGAGGATGACTCTTTTCAAGCAAAACCTTTTTTGTATTGATTCTGACTTATTGTAATAAAATTTAAATTTAATTACACAAAAAATTTACTCTTACGTCAAATTTTAATGGCCTAATTTTTTCTTTTAGCACATGGCCTCTAATATCATTGAGATGGCCCTGGAATAAAAAAGACATAATTAACAAAATAGAAAGTAGTACACAGAAGGTGCCTCAAAGAATTCCCTAATAATAAATCTATATTGCTCCTATTCATTCTATGAGCTTTTCCGAGACTTATTAAAATCTTGTTGATGTGCCGATATTTACTATCCGTTTAACTTTGTTCAATAACTCTCTTGCTTTTATTTGAGTTCTCACAAAAAGCTCTTATCTAACAATAGCCTGACAATAAGCTACCCGAATAGCACAGACAGGGACCCTTCAATTGTTTAAATATATAAAGCCCTATTAAATTTTAGCTTAGTTAGTCCTTTATATAGCTTTTACATAAGAAATAAAAAAAAGTTATCTAAGAAAGTGATTTTACATACCCCAATCCATATACTTATCAAATTTTGTGGTACTTTATTTGCCGTTATAAAGTTTTGAACTTGAGATATAAGTCAAACTTTATTTAAATATATGATGTTATAAAGTTTTGAGCTTGAGATATAATATGTATAATCGGTATAGTTTTTATGTTATTAGATGGCATTGCACACGAGATGAATGATTGTTTTATTAGAATGAACACCACTGTGAGGGATTGGTATTGAAGGGAGATTGACTTTTTTGAGTTTGTTGTTTTCGTCATGGTGGTCGTGATGTGTTCCATCTTTTGTAAGTGTGATTGACCAAAGCTGATGGGCTACTTCGTTGAGCCACTTGTGTTGTGATGTTGTTTGTGCTGCTCTTTTTTAATTCCTCATGATTGAGGAAAAGTTCGTGAACAGTGAGCTTGTCATAAAACTCTTTGTACACAATGGGAGAGTCTCAAACACGTACGTACAACTACAAAGATCTCTCGATATTCAGGACCTAGGCCACTGAGGATTGTGATTATTAATTCCTCATTTGAGATTAAGGATCCTGCGGTGCCAAGTTCATCTGAAATCGTCTTGATCTCGCGGAGGTATTCAACATTGGATTTTGAGTCTCTTGAAATCTTTCCAAACATGCCTTGTAAGCTACAAATTTGAGTTCGTGACATGCTTGGAAAATGACATATGAAGCGAATCCCAAGGCCTTTTACATGTAGCATCGATTGCAATTTAAGATGCGGTTGGAGCATCAACAGATGTCTTTAAGGCATTTTGTATTAGTTGGTCTAGTCGGAACCAAACTCGATAATCTAGATTTGATAATTTTTTGTCATCTTTCGTAAATGATTTTTGTGGTTCTGGAGTAGAAACATCCAAAATGAGTAGAGATTGTACAAGTCTATGTTATATATATATGTCAAATATCTATTATCTGAAAAGCTTTTTGTAGGCAATAAGAAAATAACATTCAAAGCTATTTCAGTAACTTCTTCTACTTCAAGCTAATCTTATATTCTCTTCTTACCCTTTTGTTTGGATTGACTTTCACTCCCACTTTGTGCTTTTTTTGCCTTTGACAGTGGCTCTGCTTTTGTCTTCATATTCGACCATTTTGTTGCTTCCACTTTAACTATTGTCTGTTTCCAATCTTTTTACAAGCCCAACTATCTCCTTCAATTGACTAACCTTTTTCAGCGTTAGGGGTGATTTACACATTTGATGTACTCATCTTCCCCTTGGCCTCTATTCAGATACATAACTTCATAAACATTTTTTCAATTTTTGATGAGATCATGATCGTTTGCACATATCTTATTTTCATTTTTCGTCTTCCATCCACTTTGAATTTTGGTCAGGATGAACTCGGATTGATCGGCTCAAATAATGTGATAGCAATGATAACACATGACTTGACCACATTTGAGAGCGACTCCGAGTCTTTGGTGGTTGGATTCAACTTAAGAAGCGTAGTGTAACGACCCGAAAGCTTACTTAGCTAACTACGAGACCGTTCGACATTTAAACATACTTTCACCCACGTACTAAGTCTAAGTTAGCCTTTCTCTTGAAAAAAATGTTAGTGAACAATAAAAGGGAAAACATCAAATAAAGAGAATGCAAGTTGAAAAGATCACATCTATTACATAATGACAAGTATAAAGAGAAGGGGGGGTGGTTTGGACAAATGAAACTCACACTAATTTATACTAGTGACCTAGAAAAATGGATGACTAAGATTAAAATTACATAGTCACTATCAATGGGTAAGATTTCTTATCTAGATTATTCTACAATCTAAAGAAAATGATACATAATTCTAAAGACATCCTTAGATCGAAGTGTCCATGTTTCTAGATTCTTCAACGTAGGATTTGGGCTTGTACTGGGCTTGCATGAATTGAGCCTTGTGTTTGAGCTTGATATTTCATGTTATCCATTGTGCACATGAAATTCACATGTGCAAGACTTGCGTTTTCCCGAGTTACCCAAATACTTTTGGATTCTTCTATTTGGGCGGGTGTAGTCTTTTCATCGTCCGGATAGAATGTTTATGTCACGTACATTCAAACCGTGACAGTAGTCACAACATTCTCAACTTTGTTTCAATCAATGATAATATTTGTTAATGTCGCGTCCTTACTAATGTATGCCATCATAGAATATGATCTCATGTATTGTCCCGTGAAACTCTGAAATATCTCTTTCCATTCCTTCTTCTCATATTGATGTATAATAGATACATTTTCTGTTTCTCCACCTTGTTTAGGCTCAAGCAATGTATACCACATCGTCTCATCTCCTATAGCAAACTCGGAAACGTAGATATCACTTCATCTTCTTCTAACTCTAATATGTCTCCCGTCCCTTACTACAATAATTACGTCGTAATGACCGATTTGAAAATTTGGCCTGCCGAGGGATGCCACAAGTTTTTTTTAAGGTGATTTCTTTGGATTCATCATCATCTGAAAGTATTTCTTGAATAGTTTCTCTGAAGTGTTTTAATAAGTCTATTAAGACATTGACTTAATAACTTTTAAACTTTATACTATTCTAAAAATATTACGCATACACCAAGGCATGTTGGGTCAAGCGGTTTAGACACTTTGGATATATTTGAGGTCTCAGGTTCGAGCTTTCTTGTAGACGGTATGAGGTGGGGTATTTGGGTTAAAAGGGGAGAGCTACCCCATATTGTGTAGCTCAACTGATAATAATAAATAAATAAATAAAGACCACTCATACATTTATCTAAAACACAAATATTATGTTTATCACTTTTCATTTTAGTTTATTTCTAATATTTTTGGAATGTTAATTAGTTAGAGCTCAATATATTATTATTATTATTATTATTATTATTATTATTATTATTATTATTATTATTATTAT
>JAYMTF010006146.1:0-10631 GCA_036897485.1 Pelargonium nanum
ATATATATATATAATAAAAATACCAAAATATCTTCAATGATTCAAAAATTGATAAACATTACAAATATATACAACATTCAAGATTAAAAATAACTAGAATTTCTATTAGTGTGAATATAATTGAATTCATCTTTATAATTTACGGACACAAAACACTCCAATAGGATATTTCAGTATTTTTTTTAATTTCTACTATTTCAAAAAATTTGGATATAAATATGTATTATTTGAAAAAAAAATTATAATCATAATAATGGTTCTCCCAAAAATTTATATGAAATAAAAAAAATTATCTCAGTCGGACATCTGAGCACAAAGTTACGAATTTTTCAAGTTTAAAAAATTGTTAAAAAAATTGAAATCGATCAAATTATTCGCACGTTTACAAATATCTAAATAATTCTGCAAAATAAAAAAGCAACTTGTCGTTTAAAAATTGTAAACGCTACAAAAAATTATTTAAAAAATCAATATTCGTCATGTATGCATTATTTTGTAAAAACGGAGTTGATAATTGTATTCTTCTTGATAATTTACTGAAAAATCACTCCAATTGAATATGTGAGCAAAAATTTATGTTTTTTTTTCAAAAAATATTCTCTTTTGTTCCAGAATTTTTGGATATAAATATGCATTATTTGAAAAAAAATTAAAATCTTAATGATGTTTGTCCCAAAAAGTTATATGAAAACACGAAACAAAATAATTATCTCAATCGGACATCCGAGCATAAAGTTATGAATTTTTAAAGTTTAAGTCCTAAAATAAAAAGTGAAGAAATAGGAATGGGAATCATATTCCATCCAACATAGGTGGGAATCAAATTACACATAGGCGAGGCTAGGGAATTAGAATGAGAACTGGAATCATAATGGAAATGAGTGTGTTCTAATCCAAACATCATTAATGAGAATCTCATTCTCATTCTCCATTTTCATTTCCATACCAAAATCGCTAATCAAACGGTACCTAAAAACATTTGTTTGCACTTTTGAACATTAAACCCTCGATAATTGTGGTAAATAACAACATTTATATGGTAAACGGCTTACAATACCCCAAACATGCATGCATGTTTTTATTTGGTAGGGGAAAGACGCAACAAAATGGTTTTGAGGGTCATTTTCGTCAATCCATCGGAAATTTAGGGAATCTTTTAAACCGTCTAGTTAGGAAAACTTTGCAATCGTCTTTTGGACAAATGGTGGGGACGTACACGAATTCATCACAACCGTCTGTTTTGTGCCTCTTGAAATCGATCAACGTGGTGAACATCGCGATGAAGAGGACTAAGTGATTCAACGCATACCTCTGGCCCACGCACTGGTGGGGCCCAGCTCCAAAAGCCATGAAGTTTCTCTTGAAAGCCCGGTCCTCATGTCGAACCTCCGAGAATCGGTTTGGATCTAACCGGTCCGGGTCGACGAATCCTTGAAATGACGACTCGAAAAACGACGGGAACACGATGGTGCCTTTAGGGATCGTGTACCACTCGGTCAACGGGAAGTCCTCACCGGCGATGTGCGGGACCATTGTCGTTGGCGCTCGGTATCGGAGAACCTCAAGCGCTACTGCTTTCGTGTACCTCATCTCTGCCAGCTGCTCCGATGTGATCAATTTGTCCGATTCTGGCGACCAAAGTGCGAAGACCTCTTCTCGAACCTTCTTCAAAACCTCCGGGTGCGATTCGAGGAGCGTCACCGCCCAGAGCAGCGACGACGTCAAGGCGTCTTGAGCGGCAAATAGAAAGTCGAACAAGTGACCGCCGATCTCGCAGTTGGAGTGAGACGGCGCCAGAAAGTGTCCGTTTCCAGCGTCACTGAATGAGACGGTTTCTCTTGCGGTTTCTTGCATCCAGAAATCAATTAGGCACGTCGGTTCCTCCCCACTCTCCATCCGCTCCTTGCTGCGCTCCACACAGCCTCCAAGTGTATTTACGAGTCGCTCCACCGCGAACCGAGCTTTTCGGAACGCGAATCCGGGGAGGTCCACCGGCAACGCCATGAGTCCCACATTGAAAAAATTATAATCAACCTCAAACCTCTGGCGGGACTCGTTGGTCAAGTACGGCCCGACGAAGACGGTCTGTGAGGTCTCGAGATTCATTTCATGCACAAGAAGACGAAGAGCGATGGGGCTTCCGGCAGCAGAGAGGCGAAGCCAGTAGCGGAGGTGATGGAGGATAATAACTTGTTGAACATTCGTGTAGGTAGAGAGAGCTTTGGGTGTGAAATTTGGAGCAATGCGTCGGCGGAGATCTTTGTGGTTCTGGCCGAACATGTAGATGAGGTTATGATCGCCGAATAGCTTCTTGCCGAACGAGTGGCCCACAAAGTGGAAGGCGTCGGGACGGACATTGGAGAAGATCTTATGCGACTAATCGGAGGAGCGGATGAAGATTATGAACTTTCCAACGATGTAATTGGCGGAGAAGCCAAAAGAAGAAGAAATGGCAAAGTTGGTCTGAAGCTGCCAGAATTGAGTAGGGTTTCGAATCAAGGAGACGACGTTTCCGAGGAAGGGGAAGACGAGAGAAGGCCCTGGGATGAGGCGCTTCTTCTTGAGGTACGAGATTTGCTCGAGAAAGACAAGAAGAGCTGCGAAAGCAATGAAGTATGGTGTGAAGGAGATAAAGGAGGAGGAGCTCATTATTGTTGTTTTTGATGTAGCTTTGGTGGTGAAGATGAGAAGAGGATGAGGAGATTAGGTATTTGTGTAAAGAAAAGAGGGGGAGGAATTTTTTGAATTTCCCACGTAAAATTTTTTTTATTGCAATAAATTTATTGACGTGAGCATAAATCATTTGTAACATCACTTATAAATTTTTTTGAAAAACTATTGTTTTGTTGGATAAGAAGTAAAATATTAACTTATCATGTTCAAGTCATGAGTCGCCAACTTTTCAAGTTTACATCAAACGGGGCAGGGTGAACAAAAGAAAGATTGATACATGTATTTTAGTGGCGTTTTTTTATGTAAATAAGATTTGGTATGACGTGTTTTTCTAGATAATCAGTCAATCCTTTGAGTGTTTAGGGAATCATTTTGATGATTTGTTAAAATTCAATAGTTGTGACTCATTAATAACAAAATGTGGTTACAAGTGTATGAAGAAATTTATTTTGTTGATGAGTTATTCGAATTATTTTGTTGTCTATAAATTGAATAATTGAATTAAAAAATGTTAATAACATATTTGATGCATGTTTAGCAATTAGTGTTTAACATTGACTTAGTAAAGTAATACGTTGTAGTATTACATTTAGTGTTTAGCATTAGCTTATTAATTGATAGGTTAGGTACATAGTTCTTGTAGTTTCGAATAGAGGGTGGTCCAGTAAAGGGCCACTAAATTATGTTATTAATATTGACATAGGTTATATCAAAACACAAATGTCACATAACCAATTAATGTTATTTATTTGAAGTTTCAAATAGAGTATGATCCTATAATAAAATGTTGGATAATTACATATGGTTACTATGTAATTGACACCTTTTGTAACTGATTATTATATACTTTTATTTACAACTATTGTCTTTCTTGTATTTTCCTCCATCCATTCTGTCAGTTAACTTTGACGGAAAAACATTATCTCTCATCATGTGCACAACACGTGACATAAAAAAAATTGAAATGACAATTTTACCAGTTTTATTCATTGGTCAAGAACAAGTTCATCATGAATGTTAGCCGAAATATTCAAAGTTTCGCTGAAAAATTCAAAGGGTAGCCGGAAACTTCACTTATTTTTTGTTCAACCAACAAAATTCGATACAAACCCAACACAAAAATAATCCAAACTCAACACAAATCCAACACAAACCCAAAATTTGTTAAACTAACACAAACTCTAACGTTTGACTAACAAACCTAACAGAAATCCAACACAAACTTAAAATTTGTTCAACCAACACATCCCATAACATTTGACACAAATATGAAAGTACATAGTGGTCAATAGTTAGAATGAACAAATGGTATTTTGATCATTGCGCATGTTAACTGACGGTTCATTGGACGGAAAGAGTGATGGAAAGTACATGACAGTCAATAGTCAAAATAAAAAGTTGAGGGTAGTCATTTACAAAATGTTTCAATTACAAGATAGACATATATAATTATTTCTAAAATGTTATGTCCAAAAAAAATGTATTACGAAGTGTATAATCCTCCAGGTCATCCAATAATATTGGATAAGGATGACAATTTCCTCTTCAGACCAACGAAGATGTGAAACTCTTTGTTCCTGGTCTCCACAATTGGAGATGAGGATAGAAACTGATGTGTTTGCATATTTTTGAATGAATTTATTTTTATGTAAATTTTATTTAAGGAAAAAGGTCCAAAATAGTCGTTGAACTATCCGCTTCGTGCCATTTTGGTCACTGAACTATCAAACGTGTCATTTCAGTCCAAAAGATAGGCGAAAGAGCCGTTTTAGTCAAAATGTTTCTGAAAACCGAGCCGTATAAGAACATTCTGTCAAAAATTAGAGATGGAAACCGTTAAGTGTCGATGACGTGGCATTTTTTTTTTGGTAAACACAAGAAAGGAAAGAAAACTAAACAGGGACAGACCGGGCTATAGCAGCCCCTCTCGAATCATTCCCAAGGAGATCCTGGATTCCGGCCGGAGCGTCCCGAAACACTTCAAAATCTTCCATATTATCATGCCCCAGATTTGCCATTGCGTCAGCCACCTTATTCGCCTCTCTATAACAGTGCGGTATGGAAATGTTCCACTCTCTTCCCATCAATTCCATGATATCATCCAGCACAACTTGAGCCATCCATCCAACTCCATGCTTGTCCTTAACTGCATTCACCACCATTTGGGAGTCCACTGAGATTACCAAATTCCTCCACCCCTCCTTCCAAGCTAGCTCCAATCCTGATCGTAAAGCACAAAGCTCCGCAACCGTTATAGTACAGTGGCCCATCTTGCCCGCAAACCCCAACAGCCATGCCCCATTATGATCTCGAAAAACTCCACCAAATGCAGCATGCCCCGAGTTTCCTTTAGATGAGCCATCACAATCCAATTTAATCCAACCAATATCAGGTTTCAGTCAAGTCACATTTATTACCTTTCGAGCTCGAGGATTTCGAGCTTGGGACATAGTCGCAGCCACCTGCTCCGCTTCCCTAAGAACTACATCAACAGGGAGACGGGGAAGAACAAAATCTGTTTGCAATAACTGGGAGCACCTCCACTTCCATAGACACCACACAGCAGCTCCATAAATCCATTCCCAGCGAACCATCCCAACCATAACATTCACATTCTTCAAATTTGTATCAATCCAATCCCTTATATTCAAATTATAAAACCAATCCAACCAAGCACTGGGCATGATGCGGTCCCACACAAACCTGGCCAAAGAGCAGTCTCGAAGAATATGGACGTTGTCTTCACAGCTCGCCCCACAAATTCTGCAAATCGGGTTGGGAGACATCCTTCTTTTAAAGCGTAGCGCCCCCGAATGCATACGACCGTGACGAGCGAGCCATAACAGGAAGCGCCACTTACTTGGCCCAGTCATAGACCATATTTTCTGCCATCTAACATCCACTTCTCCTTCATAATTCGCTACCAAATGATAGGCTGATTTTACTGTTTATTCGCCACTCTTGTCAGCAAACCACACAAAACCAATCTTCCTGTTAGAGCCACGGGGAAGGGGGTACCCGAGAACCTTGTCTGCCAAGTCCGGAGGGAGTACGCTACGGACTAGAAACGCATCCCAAGACCCACTATCTGTAATGAAAGATGAAGCCAACATCCCTGTGGGAAAGGTCATACCACTATGCATAGTTAAAGACTTCCCCTCGAGCCATTGGTTGTGGAAGAAATCGACATATTCGCATGTACCGATACGCCACACCAACCCTTTTTCCAATACTATAGAACTATTACATATCCCCTTCCAAACTCGCGACGCGTTAAGGGAGTAATTCGTGACTTCAATTGTGCCATTTCTACCATACTTATCTCGAAACAGCGAAGCCCATAATTGATTGGGATTCATGACAACGCTCCAGCAGGCTTTACCAAGTAGCGCTGTGTTCATATCTACTGAGGTTCTAAGGCCCAAACCTCCTAACAGCTTTGGACGACAAACCTTGCTCCATGATAGCAAATGGGTTTTCTTGACTGTATCCGACCTACCCCAAAGAAACCGGTTGTTCATCTGGTCCAGCTTATTACAAACTGAGCGAGGAAGCCACTCGGCTTGCATTACGTGATTAGCCACCGCAGAAGTGACATATTTGATTAAGGTGGCTCTTCCCGCAATGGTCAAATGCTTTGCCTTCCACCCAGCTAACCTTGCACTGACTTTGTCAACCAGAAAATTAAAATCTGACTGCCGGGTTCGCTTACAGTGAAGAGTAACTCCCAAGTATCTCCCTAAATCTTCAGTGTAAGAGATTCCCAGACTGGAGCTGAGGCGTCTCCTGCAACCAGCCCTAACCGATGGCGAACAAATAAATCTAGATTTGCCAAGACTCACCTTTTGCCCAGACGCCCTGCAGAAATCATCCAAACACTTCTTAATAATAACAGCTTGGTCCGCGGAAGCTTTATCAAAAAAATGAGGTCGTCCGCGAAGAATAAGTGAGAAACCCCACACCCATCCCTCTTAACTCGAATCGGGACCCAGTCACCTGCTGCGACCTGCTCATTAATACTGTGCCCCAGCCTTTCCATGCATATAAGGAAGAGATAGGGAGAAAGCAGGTCTCCCTGACGGAGACCCCTTTGCAACTCAAAACTCTCCGACCTACTCCCGTTCCATAAGATCGACATACTAACCGAACGAACTGCAAACATAATGAGCCTGACCCAAGAAGCTGGAAACCCGAAGAGATGTAACGTTTCTTCCAAGTAATCCCAGTGTATACGATCATAAGCTTTCTCCAAATCCACTTTAATTGCCATGAAGCCCGGACCCGATCGAATGGACTTGAGTCTATGAATAAGTTCTTGAGCAACTAGGATGTTATCTCGGGCTAATCTACCTGGGACGAAACTGGCTTGGTTTGGCCCAATAATGTCCTCCAAATACGGTCTGATTCTATTAGCCAATGTCTTCGTAATAAGCTTAAGAAGAGTAGAACACAAGCTAATAGCACGAAACTGGGAAATGGAGACCGGATTCTCTGTTTTTGGAATAAGCACAAGCATGGTGGCATTTAGCTCAGGTGGGAATTCTCCTGTGGTTAGGCTGGTATTTACCAATTCCACCAGCCTGGAAGCCCACACATCCCAAAATTGCTGGAAAAAATCAGCCTGAAATCCATCCAGGCCCGGGGCTTTCCACAGACTCATTTCCAAAAGAACTCTTCGCACCTCCTCCTGATCCGCTGCAGCTTCAAGCATGCTGCAAATATTTGGATCCAGTGAAGGAACATTCCATCCATAGGTCGTGAGCCTTTCCCCATTCTCCAGAGTATACACCTTCTTGAAATAACCAATGACTAATGATCTGAGTTCCTCTGGATCCTCAACCCAATTTACATCATCATCCTTAAACACGTTGATCTTATTCCGACGACGCCTATTTAAGGTTGTCAGATGGAAATATCGAGTATTTCTTTCCCCAAAACGAATTGCATCCTGTCTCGATTTCTGAAACCATAGCAATTCCTCGTTATTGAGGATTTCCCGATAATCATTCATAAGCTGGCGTTCAAGAGCAGCCAGTGAAGATGAGTATCCCAACATGAGCTCCCTTTGAATTCCGGCTAGCCTTCCGAGGACTTTCTTTTTTCTAGTAAAGACATTTCCAAATACCTGTCTGTTCCAAACGCCCAAGCCCTCTCTAACTGCATCCAGGGCTTCCGGCAAGGAATTGGCACCCATATGGGAAGAAACCACCTTCGCGATATCCGGATGATTCAAACACATGGCTTCGAAACGAAAAGGTCTTCCTACCCGTGACCCCACTTCCTTAACAAGAGAGAGAAGAATTGGGCAATGGTCCGAGAAAACACGAGGGAGATGGCGAACTCTTGCTTCCGGAAACAGCAAGTTCCACACATCATTCCCCAAAACTCTGTCCAATCTGCATAAGATTAAAAAGGCTTGTACTTAATTGTCTTAGTAACTCAACATGGCGGCTAGGGTTCGCAACGCTGATAACAAGATGACGGATGCCGGCGCTGATTCGGTAGAGGAGGCCGATAACCTCCAACGCTCTGTGAAGAAGGCAAAGCCTTCAGGACCCGAAGATGTGCAGATGGGAGAACAGGTCGAGGCTGCTGAAGCTTCGAACTAGAATACTTAGGAGGAGGAGGATGCTGAGATGGAGTCTGATTTACCCGATCACGTGGCGGATCTCCCACAGATATCCTTTAAGGATAAACTTATGATACATGAACGCAAAAGGGAGGCGATTCGTAAAAACTTGAAAGGATGCTTCCCTGAGTACTGTCCAGTAGAACACTACACAGTTAACGGTGTCCGAGGGGTGAGGATGGTGTCCGAGGGGTGAGGATACCGGAGAAAAGGAAAGAGAGACTGAGAGTACAATGGAAAGATTGTTTGATTGTGAAACTGATTGGTTGTACCCTGGGCTGGAGAACCATGTTTGAAAGAACAACGAGGTTGTGGAATCCAGACGGGGAGTATGATCTGATCCCATTAGCGAACAAATACTTTGTTGCTCGCTTCCAACTATTCCGAGACTACCAGCATGTGATGGAGGAGGGTACTTGGATGGTTTTTGGTTACTACTTGACTGTTCGCCCATGGATTCCGGACTTTAGACCAAACACGGACACCATTCTACGCACTCTTGTGTGGGTTCGGTTCCTGGGGCTCCCGCTTGATTACTTTGATGAGTACATACTATTGGAAGTGGCTAAAGCCATTGGAAGACCCATTAAAGCAGACATGTGTACTAAGATGGTGAATAGGGGGCACTTCGCGAAAGTATGTGTGGAGGTAGATTTGAGTCAACCCCTTATCCCGGGGTTACTTTGGGATGGTCATTGGCAACCAATAGCCTATGAGGGTATCCATCTCATCTGCTTCAAATGTGGTAGGGCAGGACATAAGGATTCATCATGTGGTTTCGTTGCGCCCAGGAGTGAGGTAGCAAAAGATAGTACGAATGTGACAACCCAGAATGGTCGCGAGACCCCGACGAGAGTTATCTCCCAGAACATGCAGGAATCTCAAGGGAATGTAGAAACAACTATTGTGCAAGCCCCGACCCAGGATCAGCCAACGCGGGATACTGTTGCTCCGGAGAAGGGACCTGAATTTGGGGAATGGATGATAGTCCCCAGACGCGACCGGAGACAACAAGTCCAGAAGAAACGAGCAGAGACTACTAGGCCGAAAGAGAACACGGGGTCTCGTTTTAACGTAATCGCAACGGAAGAAGAAGACGTTGTAATGGCGGAATCTGGAGGAGGTCAGACCAATGCAGTAGAGAGCACCGGGGTGGTGGTTAGCGAAGCAACTGTGCATGGGAGAAAGAATCAGGAGAAAGGTGCTGGAAATGGGCCAAGAACAAGTGGGCCAGGTAAGGCCCAAGGGAAGAAAGCTAGTGAACCGAACCTGGTTAGTGGAAAGATGCAGGCCCATGGAAAAATCAATGAGCAGTATGTGCAACACGTGCAAGATGGAGGCATTACTTCCTCCTTTAATGTCTCTCATCAGTCAGATTGGAGTCAAAGGGAGGAACGAAACAATATAAATTTCAGAGGAGACTACAATGGAGGTCGTGGAGGCCGGGGGGCGATGTTTGGTGGCCGTATGTCTGGAGTCGGAGGCGGTAGAGGCGCAGAAAGAGGTGGGTCTTATGCCTCGTTTCGGAGTACGCCATTGATCCCTGATTTGAATGTCGATGCAATTTCTCAAGCCCTAACGGCAAATGGGGCAGGTCTGGACCCCCGGCTCCGAGAAGCTGTGGGAGTGGGATGTGGCAAGGTTGATAGTGTGCCAAGTGCAACTGGGATGGAGCTGGAGGGTGCTCTTACCTCCACATCTAATCCAGGTATGTCCAAATGAATATGTTGTTTTGGAACTGTAGAGGGATGGGGAGCAAGTTAAAAATCTCATACCTTCGTGATCTGATAGTAGGTAATAAAGTGGATTTACTCGCAGTGTTTGAAACCCGTATAAGTGGGGAGAGAGCAGATAGAATTATTGGTCGTTTGAGGTTTGATTTTTTCATATAAGGTGGATGCAGTTGGTCGATCAGGGGGTATCTGGATTTTCTGGAACAAATCGATAGGTTCTGTGTCGATTCTTGGATCAGCAACACAAATTGCGCATCTGGGAATAACAGGACAGGATGGGAAAGCGTGGCTATTGTCGTGTTGTTACGCAAGCCCTCAATGGGAAATTCGCAAAGTCCTTTGGCAGGCCCTTCAAGCCTTGGGACCTCATGTTTCATTTCCATGGGTTATAGCAGGTGATCTAAATGAAGTTTTGTCGGACCGAGAAAAATGTGGAGGTCGCGGTGTTAATCGGTCAAGATGTGGAATTTTTAACGATTGGATTCAGGCCGGAAATTTCATAGATTTGGGTTTTTCAGGGGCGTCCTATACATGGACTAACTCGTGGCATTTTTTAATATAAAATATTAATAACAAAGATTAAAATAATAAAAATA
>JAYMTF010006147.1:0-10629 GCA_036897485.1 Pelargonium nanum
GAAAAGAAAGGCGAAGCTTTTCGCGAATTTTACAGTCTCTCGCGGTCCAAAATTGTTAGCAGAATCCTACTGCCGGAGGCTGCCGGAAAAGTATGCTATGCATCGCAGGGTTGGCTCGTAACCGTCTCGCAGGAAGATCTGGAGATGAGTATATTGCATCCTATTTCTCGGGTTCGGATACCAGTACCCGACCCGAAAACATTGCTCTTGGATGAACCAACCTGCGGTGATCTGCAATTCTTCTACGAAAGTTTCATCCAGAAAGCCGTGTTGTCGTCGAGTCCAACCTCCACCGGCGGCGGAGATTACAGCCTTTGCGTGATGTACGGAAATCAATTCGGGCTGGCCATATGGAGTTCTGTAGGAGATTTTAGTTGGACCAAAATTCGACCGTTGAGAGGGTGTTTCAGTGACGTTATCTATTACCAAGATAAGTTTTTTGCTATGAGGTACGGTTGCTATGATGGGTATCTTTTGGCTTTTGATGCCAAAAACCCAACTTCCAAAACTAAAATAATTCTGCAAAATTTTGTGGGTTGTTGTACCTCTGATCAGATCATAGATAAGCTGTATCTGGTTGAATGTGGAGGTAAATTGCTGGTTGTTGTGCGGCAAGGGGTTACAGTAAGGGAGCCGGAGGACAAGGAATGGAAGGAGTTGGAGGAAGAGAGGATTCGGATGATCGATTTTTCGAAAGAGGTGGAAACATATGGAACCCAATATTTTAGGGTTTTTAAGCTGCATTTGGATTTGAGTTCCATTTCTTCTTGTGTTATTGGGGACTCTCACTGGGAAGAGGTGCATGATTTGGGAAGAAAAGCACTGTTCTTGGGCCATAATTCTTCGTTTTGTATCGACATTGATGCTTCTAATGAAAGCATCAAACCCGACTCTATTTACTTCACTGATGACGGTTGGATATCTTATTTAGAACCACCGAGACCTAATTGGTTGGCACCTGAAGGTGGTGGCAAAGACATGGGAATTTACAGTTTGAAGGACAAAACCATTGTGCCTCATTTCCAAGGCAAATCTTATTGTCGCCTTACACCACCAATATGGATTCAGCCAACGTTTGAGTTCTCTAGTCGATAGTTTAGTTTATCTTAGTTTGATTATTCAACTAATTTTATAGTAGCAGAAATGTACTCAATTAAAAATTATACTCTAAATTGAAATGATCAGGTACAGTAACTATCTATAAATATAGTAGCTTCCTAGCACTTTTTTTGTAGTGCATTGATTTGAACTAAGACTCTCGCACTTGATTCGAATTGAACAAGGAGCTACCTGGTACCCAATGATCACAAAGGAATATAAATAGCATATATCAAATTAATTCTTCTTTACAAAACACCTAAACAAACTCAACTTCACATTTTCATCTTCCATGCAGCCAAAACAAGTTCCTGCCATCATGCTCCTTTACAAAAGAATTCGAACAAATTTCAATCATAAATGAAAATAAACCAAACACCTTGGTCTAGTTCCTTGTACTATATATTCTCCATATATTTATGCCACTAAGGTCCTATGGAAGAAGCTTGGTAGTTGAAGTTTGGGTTTGAGTCTCATCCCTGCTTTGAAGAGAAACTGTGGAGTCCATCCATGGACCATCCATTGACATGCTTCTCTGAGTCTGAGTTTCTTGAGAGAATGTGGACATGCTTATTTGGCTGTCATGTGAAAGAACCTCAAAGGCTTTGAACCTTGCATCTTGATCCATCGAACCGCGCTTGATTATTGGAGCTTGGACCGGAACTTTGCCATCAAGCATGCTCACTACTGAAGACATGGATGGCCTAAGAGTCGGAGATGGATTGGTGCATAACAGAGCTACGTGAAGCATCCTCATTGCCTCTTTTTTAGAGTACTTCGAACCAAGAACTGGGTCCACAAGATCAAGAAGGTTTCCTTGCTCTTGGAGGACATAGGCCTATTAAAAACACGAAACATTTACCATCTACTACATGTTTTTGAGGAATGTGTGACTATCGTATATGCATAATAAAGAAAGCTTAAAGTAAATGTGATGACGAGATATTATACCCAATCAAGAAGGTAAACGAACTCCTCCTTTGGCCTGTAGTTTGTGTTGCTCTTCCCGCTGACGATCTCTAAAGCTACCACTCCAAAGCTGTAGACATCTGCTTTGTCTGTCAAGTAGCCTCTCATTGCATATTCAGGAGCCATATAGCCTCTGTCGGAAATAAGAAGCAAAAAAATATACAATTAGCCAAGAACGTCCAAAGGCAAAACAACAAAAGAAGGCAAAAGGGAAAGTTTAGCACTGAAACTCACATTGTTCCGGCTATTCTAGTGCTGATATGGGTGTTTTCTTCTTCATCAAGCTTAGCTAGACCAAAGTCAGATATCTTAGCATTTAAGTCCTTATCTAGGAGCACATTCGTTGCTTTTATGTCTCTGTGAACAATTTTCAATCTTGATTCCTCGTGAAGATAAGCCAAGCCTGTTGCTATTCCCGAACATATCTTCATTCTTGTTGGCCAGTCCAAATTTAATCGCTGTTCTTCCCGACCTACAAGGAAAAGCCAAGAAGGATGATTAAGTCACACTTCTCTTAAGTTTTCATAAGTGATCAAGACTATGTTTGTTAAGCATTTACCAAATAGTGCTCGGGCAAGACTATTATTTTCCAAGTACTCGTATATCAGCAACAACTGGTTTCCTTCAATACAGCAGCCATATAGCTTCACCAGATTCTGATGTTGCAGGGCAGATATCATGCCTATCTCATTGACAAATTCACGATTCCCTTGCTTTGATTTAGCGGATAGCTGTTTAACAGCAATAACCGAACCATCTGACAGTGTTCCCTATAAGATCAAGCACATCACATTTCAGAATCTCGGATTTTGCATGTTTGCCAAAATGGCATAAGCGTTGCATATAATGTCATCGGCTGAATATGCAAATAAGATCAAGAAAAAGGAAGGAAAATAAAAAGCAGAAATACCTTGTACACTGGCCCAAATCCTCCTTCACCAATCTTATTTGCCTGGTCAAAGTTACCAGTAGCAGCTTTTATTTGCCTGAGGGTGAAAAAACCCGTTTGTAGATCCAGCCCACGGAGCTCTGTAACAAAAAGATAAACAAAAGACTTAACAACACACAATGTATTATATTGTATGACAGCAAACATATGTAGTTTATGTTATTCCTGCTTTCATATCAAAGATAGTGTCATGTCAATACATGCAGTAATGCACTATCTTTTTGCATTATTAGTCTCACCTTTATCTTCGAGGTCCCGGCTGCACAAGTAACCTGTCTTCCAGAGGATTAGCAAAACCAACACAACAGCGGCACATACACCAACAACTATGCCAACAATAGCTCCAACAGATAGCCCACCCGTATCAACTTTGAAGTCTGCAAATAGAAGTAAATGGAATAATCATGAAATGTTGTCCGTGGAAAAATAAACTTGAAATTTGAAATTCCAATACATGAACAAATCTTACTCGGTGTCACAGCAATAGCCGATATAAGAGGACCATAAACACCTCTGTCAGGGATGGCAGTTGTTCCTTTCCCTGACCAATATAGGTGTATCTCCAAAGTGGTGCCATTGACATGAATATTATCAAAATCCACAGTGATGCCTTTGCCAGCCCCATTTGCTTTATCCATAATGTTGAAATCCTTCAGAACTACATTGCCCTGTGGAAACATCAAAGCAACAATTCGTAACTATAAGGACACGATACTGACTAGTGAGTACTAGTCCCTACTGAGAGTGATCCTTGTACAAATTGACTAATAAAACTCATTTTTCACTCACCTGAATTGATACATCAAATATGCGCCTCCCTAAGCTGCTAAAGGTTTGGTCATCAGAATACATTATTTCAGCAAAGTAGAGCCGCACTTTATAGCTCCCCTTTCTCATGCACAGTCCATAATACTTGAGGGATAGAGGGGAAAGGCGAGCTGTTTTGTATAAGTCTGTACCAGTCATATTCAGCGAAAACGTGTTTGTAGCTAGAAAATTAGCTTTATCATTGCCCATATAAGCTCCTGTACTGCTATAAGCCCATTGTTCAGAACTAGCGTAGAAGTATGATGGGCCCTGCATGGCTGTGTCCTCTTGATATACATTATTCTCGAAGGTTGTCCTGCCTCCCCCACAATTTATAAACAGTGAATAATCTGCAAAAACGATAGAACTCATATTATAAGCACTTCTATAAGGATGGTACACAAATTGACACAACAAAATGCTATTATTATATACTAACGTTTGGGATCTCCCGAACATGGTAGGTCCTTCTTCAAGCACCAACCAACTCTGCAAGATATAACTTATATGTGTCAAGATTTAAGTTACTAATTAGCTTTAACCAGAAAAGATAGCTTGGCATTTACAAAAGCAATGACTTACGAGTTGCTTTCTGAAGATGAGTGACTAGAAACCAAATTACTGTAATAAAATGAAGGTAGTTACTAGTTAGTAAGTAGTAAGTACTAAGTAGTAAGTAACAAAAAGCTAGGCAATGCCAATAGTGAAATGATATAGATAACAGTAGCTTACATTGATGATGATTGGCAACTAGAGGAAGATGACTCAGTAAAATTGTTATAAGATAAATCCCTGCAGTGGCATGGCAATAATTATGAATTTCTTGTTTGTAAATTAAAGAAGATAAAAACGAGAAAGATAGTTGAATGAGAAATCATTTGAGCTCAAAAGAGAACAGTAAGAATTAAAAAAAAAATGAGATAATTCTTGTGTTATATTATGTGTAAGCAGTTTTTAAAATATTATCGTAATCAAATAAAAAATAACGATAAGCTAGATACTCACAAATTATTTTTGCTTTTTATTATCCAATCAGGTATTGCTCCGGTCAAAGAGTTGTTCGTCAGAAACCTACATCCACAGACCATACCACACATCATTTTTGGTAGAACAAAAAGGGCAATGAAGACTGCAAAGAAAGCAGTTAAAAGTAAATGAAGCTAATAGTGATTCACTACATATTTGAATAGATATAAAATTAAATTACTGTACATGTAATCTAAAGCTTGCAAACTCTGAAGTGTCCCTGGAATTACACCGGTCAACTTGTTGAAGCTCAGATCCCTGCAGTGCAAAGTTTAAAACTCAGTACATAGATAAGATAAAACAGTATCCTAGTATGATTAATATTTGTGGCATAAATCTATATGGTAGAATAGAGTGACGTAAATTCACAAGAATATGCATGAAAAGTAACTTACAAATGTTTTAATTTTGTCATTTCTCCAATGTACGAAGGGATGGAACCAGAAATTGAGCAATTTCTCAATATCCTAATCATGAAAAAAAAAACATCTCATAAGTATACATGACTGCAGGGGAAAATGCAGCACAAAAATTGCAGTGAAACGTATCATATTCAACTCACAATATTTCCATGTTGGCTATTTCCTGCAAATTTGGCAAAGTCGATGATCCATTCAAGTCTGATATCCTCCTGATGAACGAGACAGTCAAATTAATCTTTAGGGTGAATTTTTAACTAGAGGAATGACGAATCATATCATTAAACCAAGTAGAAATATTAGTAAATTGAGGACTGCATGCTTACAACTCGGTCATGTTTTTCAACAAAGATATGGATGAAGGAATTGGGCCCTGCAAAGCTGTGCCTTGCATATCCCTACAAGTAAGCAAAATTAAATTATAACAGATTTAACTAGCGCTCTAAATTAATTTCACCTAGACAAAAGATGGGCGAGAATAAATAAAGACAAGTCGAATACTCACAGTCTGTCAATTTTAGTCCAGTTCCCTATAAAATCAGGTATCTTCCCAGATATTCCACTTCCATCTATCCTACTGCAAGCAGTATATGACATTTGTAAATACCATAATTCAAAATGAAAGATGAAAGATGTACACATACTGGCACATTACACCACTTACAAATCAGTCAAGTTCTTTAGATCACCAAATGTTTCGGGTATAGTTCCGTTAAAATTGTTGGCAGATAGAAGTCTGCAGGCATTTGAAAGAGAAGAAAAGGTCAGGAGAGGACTGATATAACAAGAATGGAGAGATTGCACAAAGAAAGAGTGTGTGTGTGAATACAATAGAAACAGAAAGGGACTGAGATCAGTAGTCTTACGCTCTCCTCAGACGACTTAAGTTTCCAAGGCTTCGAGGAAGGGGTCCACTAAGCAAATTATCCTCCAAGACCCTGGAAAATATCACGAGTTAAAATGGAAGTTCTGCATCATTATTTGTTCATTAAGGATAAAACTTGATTCAAGACTTACAGCGCCTCAAGAGTTGCAATGTTACCAATTTCGCTAGGGATCGGACCACTCAAACGGTTTCCCAATAGGGACCTGCAGCATATAGATGAAAAATTAGATTGCATCTTTAGTACTAAGTAGTAAGTACTTTGCTAAATAACAATTGGCAAAGCCACTCACAAAAAGAATAGATGATAACTTACAAAGTAACAAGAGGTATTCGGGAGATACTAATAGGGATTGATCCATTGAGATAGTTGCGAGTTAGATCACTGGTAAAAAAGGAAGTACTTTAACATAAGTTGAAATATTTATCAAACACACCATTAGCGATTCAATTAACTTATTAAAATGAGGCTAATAACTGCAGATCAACATTCAAAGATAACAAATCACTTACAGCTCTTGTAGACGAGTAAGATTTTCAAATTCATCAGGTATAGTTCCAGTTAAATTGAGACCCTTCAGCTGGCTGTAATACCAGAAACATATTAATTGTTAAGTCATATAAATTACGAAAGAAGAAGCAAGGAGGAAAAAAAAAGTGAAATGAGTGACATAAAAAGGTCATACATGTTTGTGACATGGCAAACAGTTCCATTGGAGCAGTCACATGTGACGTTGCTTATAATATCATCCCCGAGTATAGTCCTGTTTAAACCCCCACCACAAGAAGATTGGCTAACATTCCAAAATATGATCTGTAGTTTCGTGGCAATTGCTTCGAGAGCTTGCACTGGTAAAACACAAAGTAAACTTAAATTATTGCATTATAACAGTTTGTTATATATTAGGAATTTGTCTTTCCTAAGATCATTTTCAACCTCAAACTAGCACTTGGTGAATCAAATTTGCAAGCTATTTACTGAAAGGCTCTACACCAAGAGAGGGCCAGTTAAGAGATGGAGCAGCATAAAGTCAAAGTTGCTACTGTAGAACACATCTTTGCTAATATATATGATAATATAGATCACATGGTCAAACCCATCTTTAGATAACGACACTTATTTTCTTAATCTGAGTAAGAGATAGCAAATAGACGTGGTACCGAGTAATGCTTGATCCATTCAAATATCAAACAATAAATGGCATAGATGTTCACACTGAAGGAGTCAATTATGTATGTTCTTTAATGTAGAAAACATTGACTTCAATGCATTTTCAGATCAGGTTATCACAAAAGTCAAAGGTCAAAGGCATATATATTACAGGATCAATGCTGATAAAACATGCAAAACTGTGAAACTCCGAGGAAGAACATGGTAATGTGTCATAAAGATTTGGGATACTCAATTTTCACCCTCTAGCTACTTGCCAATAAAATATAACATGGATGGATTGAAAACTATTGGGGTCAAGAACTATGCCAAGCATGATTCATGAACATGGTTCTTGCCACGTAATAAAGCCAAAAAATGAAAGAAAAGAAGAAGTCAAAAGGGCCATGTTGGATGAGTCTTAACTGATGTCTATTTTATATATATATTCTTTTGATATAAATGGATGAGAGTATTTTTTTTCATTTATTAGTCTTTTGATATAGATGGATAGAAGTTCAGACAATGAGAATTCATTTAATTTGGTATATGCTACTGAAAACTGAAAATGACAACTTAGCTAAGGATGGCACTCTATTTAATAATGCAATGATAAGATCATCTTGCCCTTTCTTTAGTGCGAGTGTCATGTAATTCAAAGACTCAAGTCCAGGGCAAAACTGTACTAAAAAAATATTGGCTTCAATTATTGCTAGTAGGTTGGAGAATTATGAGAAGACACAACCAAAGGAATGCAATAGTTTATATCTTCGTAAAAAAAACATGCAGCTGATGTAATTTGCTAGTATAATATAAAATGGAACCCACCAGGTACTTTTGTGGGACCTTATGATGTAATTATGGATTTGATCAAGAACAGATCAATTCTAATTACCAAAAAAAAAAGTGAAGTTTCTAAAGTAATTATCAGACAAAGTGCTCATCAGGCATCATATTCTACCATAATGGTGGATTGCTGTAAGTGAAATTGGATATTTTAAGGAACAAATGGAAAAAAAAAAAGAACAAATGTAATCACAATTAAAAACAACAATTTAAATTTTGTATATACCCTGTTTGTTTTATGAGAAAACGTTAGAAATGAAAAAGCTAACCCACAATTTCCATTTTCCATTACCCCAATTTCTTAGCTACTAACATGAAGATTAACAAATTCTGGATATAAACTGAAATAAAAAGTAAGAATCTTCATAAACCCAAATGAAAAAAGAGAAATTAGACAACACTCTGTTTGGCTCATGTAGCCTAGATCCAACTTCTGTTTCCTTGAAATTTGAAAACCATAATGTTCACAGAACAGAAGATTTCCAAATTCCAACCCAGATTGTCATGTTACACTGAACACAGAGCCACAGAAGCATTCATATGAAAGAGAAAGAAGCAAATTTTCCCAATTTCTTCAATTCAGCAACCAAAGAGAGCAACACCCAACACAAATTCCAAACACAAGACAGAAACAGAGACAAGCATCCAGAAAAACAAACAAACAAACCAGACCCAGAAACCAAAAATCATTCCTTTACCTAGTTTTTGCCATAAATAGAAAAAAATATAACAGTAAGATAGTTAAAGAACCATACCTTCATCATTGGGTAAAACTTGAGCAACAGACCCAAACCCCACAAAACAGTGCAAACCCAGAAAACCCAGAAGAAAAAAAGCAAAAAACTTGGACCCAGAGAGTCCAATCCCCATCACCCTCTTGCTTTGACAGTCTCAGGAAAGTGAAAACCGCTGAGAACCCAACAATGCCAATCAACAGAAACGTATGCAAGTTACAGAACCCAGAAATAGAGAAAAGAGAGTTTTTGAAACAGAGAGAGACAATGGTGGTGGTGGTGGTGGTGTTAAAGAGAAGAAGAAGAAGAAGTGGTTGGTTTATTGAAATGTTGAGCCGCCGATAAGGCTGTGTCTGGAATTTGGACAGAGAGTGTGATCACAAAACACACGTAATCGATTATTATTGAATACTATTGGGTTTGTTTGTGTATGAGAATGGCCATGCCTTTTATTTGTGCAGATGTTATATTAGGAAACAGAGTACTTGAGAAAATTGGTCAAATGTCAAACTATGCTGTCTACTGAGGGCTTCCATGTAATTTCTTCTTATTATTATTAACGTTAAAATATTCTAGAGTTAAATGTTTGTGCATTTTTTGACTGTCAATTTGCAATTCAGTCTATAAATTATTTTTTTATTGCAAATACTTTAGGTGTCAAAATAAATAAATAAAAAACTTCTGTTTAATTGGGTTTTTTTCCTTCTATTTTGGAGATGTTGAATTTAAGCAAGGGTAAATTAAAATAAAGTAAAACGAGTGAGGAATGGTGGATGGAGCCTCCTTGATGGAATCGGGTCACGGAGCTTTCAATGGAGAGGTCACCCGGTTCTGGTAAGGTTCGGTGGTGGACATGTCGGTTCTGCAAATTGAGGGGAAGTGTATACCGGTGCCCCCGATTTGACTATCTTATTGAAATTTGTCCGTGAAGATCCTGTTGGCGATGGAAGAATTTTTAGTAGTCTTGGTTTCGAATCTATTTATGGTTTCAAGTTTGTCTTATTTTCAGTTTGTTTTAGGATAGTTCATTTGATTAGTTTCTTTTGGTTTACTAGTTTTGTATTCTTTTTGTGCGTTTTCGCTTAATAATAGTTCTTATCATTCCTGGTCAGAAAAAAATAATAAAGTAAAACGAGTGGAAAAAGGAAATTGTGAGTTGTAAACATATTTTGGAAGATTATTTAAGAAGGGTAGATGCAAAATACTAGTGAATCGAAGATACCAAACATTTATTTAAAGGAAAATATTTATTTCATTAAATTTAATGACTAATTATAGATTTAGGGGAACAAATATGATATCAAATACTTTACCATAAGTAACATAATTCGCATCGAGGCATGTTGGGCCTACTGATTTAAACGTTTTGAATTTCTTTTAAGATATCGGGAGAGTTTTAGATTAAAAGGGGGAAACTACTCCTTGTTGTATAGCTCAACTGTTTTAAAAAAGTAATATAATTAGCACATCTCAAATGTTCAGAAAAAAGACCAACTGCCATATATATAGTTGGTTAAAAATTTGAGTGCAATATATTGAACAATAAGACCAACTCTCATTAGTATTATTAGACCATCTCCCGGGGGCTAGGACTCAAGCATCCAAATAGGCCCTGAAGCGGAAACGTCTCCTCTCTCTCTCTCTCTCTGTGCGGTTTCTAAAGCACACATCAGGATCTCATGTTAACCGCAAACTCTCTCTCTCTGTGCGGTTTCTAAAGCACACATCAGGATCTCATGTTAACCGCA
>JAYMTF010006148.1:0-10629 GCA_036897485.1 Pelargonium nanum
TTATCAAGATTTATGCGTTGTTGAATATTTGGTTTATTTGTTCATGATTTGATGATTAACGAGGTTTGACAACGGTTGGAGGACATATGCATAATCCATGGTCTATGTACTGTTTTTTTGTTTATCAAGATTTATACGCTGTTAAATATTTGGTTTATTGGTTCAACGTACAGCGGTAGTTATCACGGACAGAGACACTGGAATATCCAGAGGATTTGGTTTTGTTACCTTCGCCAGGGATAAGGATGCCAAATCTGCAATGGTTGCCATGAGAGGCCAGGTCAGTGATTTATGTTCTAAGGAGATCTTTACCTTGCATGAATGTTCTAGTCTGCATACAATTGAGTCTGTCTCGTCTGTTGCTGTATTTTTAGGCGCTGGATGGACGGGAAATTTATATGTCTGTGTCCGACAGGCCTCCTAGTTTTAGTGCTTTCAGTACTTTCAGTTGTTGCCATGCTTACTTGGATGGTGTAATCCGTGGGTATGCCAAACGAGTGCTCAAACGCCGAAAATCAGCAATGAACGACGTCTATCCGGAAGAAGAAGACTCGTATGTAGTGAATCCGTATATTAGAAGATATTATTTGAAAGATAGAAAGTTACCGAAACATAGTTGATGGATGACGCCGGATAGACTTAATTTGTAGTTGATATTTTTATGCTATTTTGATTGTCATTAAGGTTTTTAGATTTATCTTTATGCTTTGAAATAAGGTTTGGAATGTTGAATGAACACATATAAATAACTCTATCTACTGTCTTGATTTCTTCCCATTTCTTATATTTGATATTTTTCACTTCTTCATATATATATATAGACTGGTTTTTTTATGTACCTCAGAATTCAAATTTGTTTTCTCATTAATGAGTTTATAGCTCATGAATTTGGACAAAAACAACTTAAATAATTTCTTTGGACTACATTCTATTTTGGCATAAATGAGATCGATCTTGTTACATAATCTCATTTCCTCCTAAATAATCAAAAATGCCATTTGCTAAATTGGACCTCTCTATGAATTTGCAATTAATATATTTTAATTTAGAAACAAAACCTTATCCAAATTAATAATAATTATTTTTATTAGGTACATGAATTTCATGCATGCATTGTAATTCTCACATTGTTCATAATTTCATTGGTAGATTGAATATATACTATGAATCATTTAATTATTTTCTGTTTCAAACATCAATATTCAAAAAGAAGAAGTAATAATTAAGAATATAAAAAGTATTTTTTTATTATTTTTGAGGGATCATGTATTTTTACATGTGCAGTCTATTTACATGTAAAAGTACATTAACCTTGAATATTTAATATTGTATTTTACATAAATGAGTTTTTCAGTTAACTATTGTTTTAATATTTTTAGTTGACTAATATAGTTAATTACTTGATAAAATAATGTTTCGATTTATCGTCATTACAATTAGTAAACTATTGTAATTGATTGAGTACGAGTTATGTTCCACAGTTGAATAAATAGCTTAACAAATAAACTGTAATTCCTCCTATGTTCTCAGCAATATGATAATATTTATGTTTCATTTTAATAACCCGTTTACATCTAGCCTCGATATAAAAGAGTTTTTAGTCAAATTATTATTCATTATATGCTAATTCGGGCTCGGATGATCAAAATTAATTTTCTATAGAAATATTCGAACATGAACATGAGATTATGAAAAGTCTTTAGTCAAACTATTTTCATTATTTATATATGCTAATTCTAGTTCAGATAATTAGAATTGATTTTCTGGAATATTTTGAACTTGATGATGATCCAAAATTCTGAATAATATTTGTATCTAAACATGAACATGATGAATTAACCCCAAAAAAAAAATGAAATCAAGTCCAAAATACTCAAATCAAATATTGGAGTTCAAATTTATTTGTTAAGCTATTTATTCAATAGTGGAACATAACTAGTACTCAATCAAGTACAATAGTTTACTAATTGTAATGACGATAAGTCGAAACATTATCCTATCAAGTAATTAACTACATTAGTCAACTGAAAATATTAAAACAACAGTTAACTAATAAACTCATTTATGTAAATACAATAATAAGTATTCTAAGTTCATCTATTTTTACATGTATATAGACTGTACATGTAAAAATACATGATCTCTCAATGATAATAAAAAATGCTTTTTATATTCTTATTTATTACTTTTTTTTTCTTCAATATTGATGTTTGAAACAACAAATAAATAAATGATCATAGTATATATTCAATCTACCAATGGAATTATGAAGAATGTGAGAAAATGCAATGCATGCATGGAATTCATGTACCTAATAATAAAAAAATAATCTTGACAATTATTTTAAAGAAAAAAAAAATAAAAAAAAATAATAATAATAATAAAATAATTATATATTTTTTTTGAATGAGAAAATAATTATCAATTTGGATAAGTTTTTTTTTCTTTCTAAATTTAAATATATTAATTACAAATTCATTGAAAGGTCCAACTTAGCAAATGTCAAATGACATTTTTGACTATTTCAGGAGGAGGAAAGGGGGTTATGTAACAAGATCCATCTCATCTGTGACAAATTGGACTAAGTGTAGTCCAGAGAAATTATTTAAGTTGTTTTTGTCCAGATTCATGAGCCATAAACTCATTAATGGAAATACAAATTTGAATTCTGATGCATGTAAAAGAAACCAGTCTATAAATATGAAGAATTGAATCCTTAATTTGTCATCATCATCACCAGCTTCAACACTTGCTTGTTATTGGACTTGCAAGTCACAGTCACTCAGGTTCTAAAAATATTTTTTGTTCATTAGAAACAAATTAAATAGCATATATTAGTACTTTTTTATTATAAGATATTATTTCAATCAGTCTAATTGATGAAGATTCGTACTCATGAAGTTTAAGAATGACCTTTTCATCCAAATGATTGTTACAATCAGGGACGGTTGCAGGAAAAAGGGTGTGGGGGCAGTTGCTCACCCTGATTTTTTTTTTCTTTGAAAATTCACTATGTATTTTTATTAATTTTCTCTTTTATCTTATTGCCCTATCATTTTACTCCTAGTCACTAAATTTTCTGGATCCGTCTCTGGATTATAGGTATATCCAAATTAATAGTTAAAGATGGTGGCATGTTTTTGGGTTGGACTTGTCCTTTATACTCTTGCAGCTTGTCACAACCCAAAAGGAGTAGCAGAAGCATCAGAAATAGGTGTTTGCTATGGATTGCTAGGGAATGATCTGCCTCCAGCAAATGAAGTGATTCAGCTCTACAAACAATACAATATTGGCAAAATAAGGCTCTTTGATCCCAATCCTGCAGCTCTACAAGCACTGAGAGGCCAACCGATCGCTGTCACTGTAGGTCAGTGACGGATGCAAGAAGAGGGGCGTGGGGGCAGTTGCCCACACTAAACTCTTTTTCGTTAAAAATTTATTATGTATTTTTATTGTTTTTCATTTTTACCTATTGTCTTATACATTTATGTCTATTAAGTAAATATTCTGCATCCGTCCCGTTGTAGGTACAAAAAACGAAGATGTGCCTCTCTTAGCAGCAAGCCTAGAGGCCGCAAACATATGGTTCGAAAACAAAATCGCACCTTACGTCGCGGAAGTTAACTTCGAATATATCACCGTTGGTAACGAGATTGTCCCGACGGTCTACGGCGCCCAAATTCCGCAGGCAATGCAGTTTCTCCGACAAGTCCTGAACATGAGGAACCTAGCTCGTATCAAGGTGACCACCGTGTTGGCTGCGTCGGTACTAGGATCCTCTTTCCCACCTTCCGCGGGTGCGTTCACTCCCGAGGCTAGTGCACAAATGGTCCCGATTTTGAACTTGTTGATGCAGCAACAAGCGCCTATTATGATCAATGTGTATCCTTATTTTGCATATGCGTCTCAGCCCGGTGTGGTTCGCTTGGACTACGCGCAGTTTACCGCGTCCGGGACAGTGGTTCAAGACGGGAGCTTGAGCTACACCAATTTGTTTGATGCTATTGTGGACGCTTTCATTTCCGCAATGGAGAAAGTGGGTGCGGCTAATGTGGCCGTGGTGGTGTCCGAGTCCGGGTGGCCTTCGGGTGGGAACGGCAATATCACCATCCCCGAGCTCGCCGCCACCTATAACAAAAACTTCGTTGCCCATATCTTGAGCAAAGCTGGGACCCCGAAAAGACCCGGGGCCTACATTCCGGGGTTTATTTTTGCCATGTTTAACGAGAATCTTAAACCGGCTGGGATCGAGCAAAACTTCGGGCTATTCTTTCCCAACAAGCAGCCCGCATATCCCCTTTACCTGAACTAAACGCACGTACTATAAATAATTTAGTATTGTTGCTCGCTGAGCAGGCGGCGTTGTATTGTGTTCGTGTATTGTTCTTTTTTCACTTGAATAATAAAATCCAATTCGAGGCCAAATCTGACCATGCTTCAATTTCTTACTTTTGCGCCAAAAATGCAAATAAAAGAACAAAGACGAGTTATGTCACAAATTCTTCATTTTTTCTTTTACAGTGTGGACATGTCGTGTACGTATTATTTGTTTAACACGTGGTCAACTTTCAACAAGATACGCACACACGAATTATCAGCTTCAACTTTAGACGATACTATTTCACTTTAAATTGTATTTCAATTTTAGAAAAATGTCGCGATTCATTCCATCATTCCCCATCTTCTACATCTCCTCCTACAGTAAATCATTGCCATCGTACATACTTGGAGTAGAATTATTTTTCTCTTTCATTTTTACCATATTTATTGCCCAAATAATTCTACCACTCTTATCTATAAATATATCCAGGAATCGTGGAAGACAGGGAATTGACCAAATCCACACAATTTTTTCTCATGGCCTAGCTATACCAATTGCATGCAGAACCAAGAGTTCGCAGCTAGCTGCAGCTGCTTTTTTAGCTGTCAAAAAATGTCTTGTTATGTACATATCCCCAAATATCTCCCACCCCAGGCCCAGGCCATGTGCTGCTATAATAAAACTGGACCACACTTACAAAGTTTGGTTTCTGCAAGTCTTGTTCGATTAGCCAATTGTTACGTGCCTCTGCGAATCGATTCTGATAAAGGTCAACCTGTAGAATAATATAAGCATTATGATAAAGATCGATCTATATTTCATCTTAGCCTAATGCATAGAGTAATTTAATTTTGAGGTTGATCGTGAAATTAAACTAACAGTCTACCGCATAGAGTAAAAACGTGTATATATATCTAACTCTGATGTCGACCCATATCTACCAAATGAGATTGCAACTCATCAGGTATTTCACCAACAGTTAGCCAAATCTTAAGATGTTGTTGACATCATGACTCTGAGAACAGAATCTATATGTAACAGTACGCATCTTCCATCATAGTCCAATATTATATTATCCATAATTCCATATCATCATTACTGAGATTATGCACCATAAAGACCAATTAGAAAGATAGTATTTGAATTTGTCCCCACCGCTTCTCAAACAAAAAAGAGCCTTCTTGTTGTGTTCTTACAAATCACATCGCTTCACGGGCTTCACAGTGAAGACCCTGTCGCTTCCTCTGTACACACAAATTCAAGAATCATCGTCCTGCATGGGCAAAACGCTAAAATATCAACAAACTGCAACATCAACCAACCAACCAAACCTTACGGATATGGCTCAATCGTCTATCCACACACCACCATCGCATCCACATCTATATAAATCCTCATCCAACAAACCAATTTCAATAAACTCGTAACATTATATCAAGATCATGAAGATGAACATGGTTCCTCTTATCTTGATCATTTGTGTCCTCTTCTCCACCTCGTACGCCTCCGTCCAAGACTTCTGCGTCGGAGACCTGGCCGGACCTGAAGGCCCGGCCGGCTACTCCTGCAAGAAGCCAGCAAAGGTCACCGTCGACGATTTCGTGTTCTCCGGCCTAGGAATCGGAGGCAACACCACCAACATCATCAAAGCTGCTGTGACTCCGGCTTTCGCGGCCCAGTTTCCGGGCGTGAACGGGCTGGGGCTCTCGCTGGCCCGGCTGGACCTGGCCGTGGACGGCGTGGTGCCAATGCATACCCACCCGGGTGCGTCGGAGGTGCTGTTCGTGGTGCAAGGCTCAATCTGTGCTGGATTCATATCTTCTGCTAATACCGTGTACTTCAAGTCACTGAGCAAAGGTGACAGCATGGTGTTCCCTCAGGGATTGTTGCATTTTCAGGTGAATGCCGGCAAGACGCCGGCGTTGGCCATTGTTAGCTTCAGTAGCGCGAGCCCGGGTCTGCAGATTCTGGACTTTGCTCTGTTTGCGAACAATTTGCCGTCGGAGTTGGTGGAGAAGACCACTTTCTTGGATGATGCTCAGGTCAAGAAGCTCAAGGGTGTTCTTGGAGGCACCGGTTAATTCATTGTTTCCATTTCGACGAAATTAATTTAAATGTCTGTTAAATTATATTGGGAGTTATCTACTAAGACTACGACCAAAAGGACGAGTCTCTTGAGGTTGCAAGCTAGCTAGTTTTGTGTGTTGCTTCTGTGTTTGCGTATGGTTACTGGTTTTTGAAGGTGCATTTTGATTGGAAACAATAATATTTTCGTATTCTGTTATAAAAGTCCAATAATTTAGTCCATGAACTAATCAAAACGATTTAGTTAATGAAGTATCAATCGAGTCAATTTAGTTCATATATTATCCAGTCGTATCAATTTAGTCTAAATGTTTTCAAAAATCGTGTCAAATCAAGACATTTCGTCAAATCTATGGACGGAATCCGTTAGTCCCTGCTTACGTGCAATATTTTATTTAACGGATTCCGTTAATGGATTTGACGGAATGTACTGATTTGACACGGTTTCTGAAAACATTTGACTCAACATGGACTAAATCGAGATATTTTGGATAGTTCATGAACTTTTTTCCCTTAGAAAATGCAGATACATCAATATGATGAATATAACTATATAAGAAGTGGGTGAGCTAGCCATTCACCTTCATGTTCCACAATATAATCTTTAACTAGACAACCAAAAAGGCTCCTTCCCTCACCCATACCACCCCAAACACAAAACAGAGACTGTGAGGGTGGTATGTCTTACAGAACAAAGCAACTGGACACAAACAAGTAAACACTTTGAGAGAGCAAAAAATTCTTTGAAAATCATATTCATATTCCCCTATCATTTATGTGTACAGGTACATACAATTTCTTTACTATCCCTGACCATATATCCACCAATTATGTCCTTTTCCCTCACCCCCCAATTCCCCGCAATAGATTTAAATAAAACAATCTGGAAGTAGAGGTGTTTATATTCATATAAAGGACCTCTTCCCTTCACTGTCGTAAACCCTTCAATTAAAGGGACAAATTACGTGGCTGCAATCATTCCCTGACCGCATTCTACTATTTTGTTCCACACCTCAGTGGTTGATCAGCAATGGCATGATGAATATAATTGAGAATACTTGCCTTAAGTCAAGGCGTCAAAGCCTTTCATCTCTTTTGCCTGTGCAACACAACTCACGCCTGCCGTGAAAATGAATAGGAACAGCGCTTCTGGTATTACCCGCTATCTTTTTCTTGTTTTATTGCAGATGCACCCTGGAAGGGGGTTTGCATAAAAACTTTCCTCCAGCTTGGGAAACTCTCCAGGCTCTCTTTGGTATGGACCTCCCACAAGGTCTGCATGAAGCTTTTTCACTTCGGAGCTAAATGTCTCCCAACTAATTTCCCCTCCATCAAAGTCATCAACAAGTTTTACCAAATTCATCCTGCATCAAGAAATAATGAGAATCACAAGCTGGAATTCTGAAAATAAAGCTAAGAAATGAAGAACAGGATTAGAATGTTACCTGTCTGGACTGATGGTCTTCTTGAAGTTCTCAAAGCGCCTATGACCTTGGACTGCCTTTGCCATATTTCCATCATACGTATAAACAAACACATCACTTTGAAGGGCCACGACATAGTCTATGCCAGCTAACATGTTCTGGTGATTCTTGAATGGGCCGAGCTCTTCATCTGTAGCCAGACTAGAATGGGAAAAGATGTTGGGGAACTCATCCTTCAGATACTGCATACTTCCATTTCCATAAGCTTCCCCAGCAACCAAGTAAATCCGGGTGCTGGATGGGAAACCCAGACCCTTGAGCAAAAGGGCAGTCTCCCTTGGGGTCAATGGGCAACCGCCAAGCAACCTTTTCTCTGTACCATTTATCTCTTTGTCCTTCCAATGTTCAACTGCAAGCCGCATCTTAAATAGCTCGTCATCTTCCTCGGCAGTCAAATTATGACTGCAGCCAGTAAATGAAAGCATGTCCTTCTCATACCTAGAGAACATGATACAAATTACAAGAGAACCCAAAATATATATCTGGAGGCGTTGATGCTCTTCAAACAAAATTTTCAGTTTCAGAATATGTTCAAATATATAATCGCAACTTACCTCAAATGTAGAGCAAGATAAGGGCTTCCATTCTGGCGCATTCTAGAAACCAAACGGTTGCCAAGTTCTTCTATTGGAGCTGAATATCTTAATGCCCTATAATTTACACGACATCTCAGCCTTTGTAAGGTATTTGAGAGACCATTGTTGGCAAGCCGGGAATCAGTATGAGTAAAATATATTACATGGTGCTGCTTCAAAAGTGGAAGGACCTCTGTTTTGTAATAACTAGGCTGACAAGCAATGAAAGAAACAAGTAAATAACTGAAATGAAATAGACTGCTACCAGTGTGTCAGAATAGAAGTGCAATATGTACATAAATTGGGTACGAGAATGAAGATTAAGAATAATGCAATTATCTACCTAGTGAAATGTTCTCCAATGTTATGAATAAATACTATTTGGCTGGTAAAAGATTTAAAATTACATCGCAACACAACCATCCTCTGGAACATGCCAATATTGTGTTCCTCCAAAACCTTTTGGGAATGACACTTCAAGATTTACAAATATATTCTTACCATGGACCAAGATACTGGTGTTTTAACAAAAGGTTCTGTTCCAGCAAGGGAAGGTGGTAATGCCTCAACAATGTGAACATCATTCTTCAGTGTTTTAATGAAATGCTGCCAATTAAATAGATCTTTAAATCCACTGTAAAATTTAAGAATAGAATATCAGTTAGCTATCATCAGATCGTTAACAAACTTGAATGCATGTGACGTAGAGCCCTTGGTCATCTTTACTGACTGCACATTGATTATATGAAGATTGCACTTTGCAGTACAAGAAACGAACCTATCATCAGCCCAGTAGGAGTTTTGATCAAGTGAAGGAAGGACCAGAGTTGCTTTCATAACCTTAGCAATAGCAACCATATCACAAATCTGCAGTCCAAAAATAATTATACATCACTTCACAATTTCTATAAGTCTAGAGAAACCTACTGAACTATCAGAACAAATAGCCAGACCCCAAATCTCATCTGGTTCAAGCCTCCATTAGCATTGATGAGAATGTACCCATTTGTCTTTGCATCTGGCTCTGCCAAGAGAAGCAAGTAGCAAAATTAAGATACCATGAAGACACTCAAATACATTTGCACAGGACACTGAAAATAAGATTTTTATTTAGAATGCTTAAGGCTCATACTTTTGTAATTTTTTGGCCGGTAAATGCACTGAGAGAAATTCTCATTGTTGACTTTAGACCAGATATCATCAGAGTACTGCAAAAAAGTGAATTTCAGAAATAAAGTAATAACCATACTCTCCAAAATAAAGTTAAGAAGAGAGAGGTGTAAATGGCATGCATGGGATTGACTACGGATATAAGAATTTACTTCAGCCATGAAGTTCTGGTTACTGACTACGCCCGCTGATACTGCTACAAAAGTGTCTTCAACCACGCTTCCTACCTCCCTATACACGTAATCATGAGAGTTTTGATCCGTTGTATCTACCTGAGAGGAGTGTGACGAATCCTAAACCAAAGGTAAAGCAATCATTCAAATGAAATGCTTAATCAAGTAATTCAGCAGCCAACAACAGTGAAGCAGCAATTGAGGAAAAATAACTTAATTCTATACAATTCTAAAGAGTATTTTGAGCCAGAGAGTTTCGTGGGAAGGTAATAAACAAGTAGTCTCATGAATCTTTTATTGTTCAGATCAGAATACAGAAATTAGCTCTTTTAAATTCCTAAGCATGCCAGTATTTGTACAGTTGAATGTGTATCTGGTAATTGCAGGCACATACATCCATATTAGACTTTTGTTCTTAAAAATAAAAATCAAATGATCCATCAAAATAAACGCAATTCAGATGCATCCATATCAATTTAAGCACATGGGCATTGCAGTAAAACATGAACATTGTAAATGAAATGCAATCCATGTGAACCAACCTGGATCGACCCAGCTCTGTCAATGGCAGATCCAAACCACCCATTAGCACAAATCTTCAAAACACCCATAAACAAGCAGACCCCACAAAAAAGCAAGAACATCCAATGGCCGAGCTTCTTCTTCTCCCTCAGCCCCAAATCCATGACAACAGATCCAATAGGCTTCTTCAACAGAGCCTTCATCGCACCGACATGAACTCTATGGACCACGTGGTGGGTGGTCCCCTGCTTCTTCTCCGGCACCGGCTCGAACCCCTCAATGTCAACACAGCCGCCGGC
>JAYMTF010006149.1:0-10628 GCA_036897485.1 Pelargonium nanum
TATAATTCATAGAACATCAATTAAGTATTACTATTTCTTATCAGCATTTTTATCCAAACAGTTAAACTGCTTCTTTTAAAAAGAGTTGAAGCACAAAACTGCTCCTGATCTTTTTATGAATAAGAGCTATTTTCGAGAAGTTAACCCAAACACCCTCTAAGACTTGGTAATGTGACATCACCTAGTACTAGGTCACCAACTTTAACGATTTTTGAGTGGGCTTGTAATTAGCAAAATAGCCCAGCCCGCTGACCGAAACTCATCAACACATCACGTAACCAGCTATTTTGCATTGAAACCAATCGAATCGGCTCGGCACGGCACGGCACAGCACAACACAGATTCGGGCAAAATCCTCCTCCTCCTCCTCCTCCTAGGCTCGCTTCGCCTATTCCAAATTAGGGTTAGGGTTAGGGTTTTGCATCAGCTATGACAGATACTAATACTAAATACGACGGCAATGGCGATGACTACGCCAAAGGCGGCTCTTCTCCTCCCCAGGAACGCGACTCCTACCACAAGGTTCATCTCGTCTTCCTTCCAATTTCTATTTTTGGTAGCTGTTAGCTATTATTTAATTACCATTTTGTTATCGATCGATTTTGCGAGTTTAATATTCTTGAAATGAATCGAATTCAGCTATTTTTGCTCATTATTGGATGTTTTTGGTATTTGATTTGTCTCGTGTATTTCATCTGGATCAGTGTTATATATTTCAGGATGATTCACTGAGCTGATTCAGAACTTTTTTTTTTTTTTTAGTAATGAGAAGTGTTGTTGATATGTACCTAATTAAGGTTGATTTGGGCACTTCAATTATTTCCTTGAATTGTACCCTTAGCCTATGATGGTGAATTGGTGATAATTGAGATTATGGGTTTATGATTGAAGTTAATGAACAATTTTACAACGCCACATGATTGCTTTTTAGTTAACATATTGAGATTTAGATACATTCATGTCTACTGCCATTTATCTTGTTACATAGTTCTTGGTTGTTTGTGGGCACAATGAAATGACTAAGCAATATAAGTATCTCAGCGCAACTCTCGTGGATCAGATCGTGATCGCGATAGGTCAAGGACTAAAGATTGGGGTCGTGATAGGGAGAATAATCGAGACCGCCATCATAGAGACTACAAGGATAGAAGTGTAAGAGATGATAGAGGAAGGGATAAGTACGATGACCATGACCGCCATCGAAGCCGCAATCACGACAGGTTATAATTTGCCTTCTCATCTAACTTGTATATGTTTTCATTGGGTTGGTAACTGGCGATACTCCACCTATCTTGATAGTTGGTTCTTAGTTGCCAATACTTTTATAAATTGAAGAAATTGAGATATACTTCTTTTCTCTCAAATGAATTATTCCGTGCACTTATTTGTTGAAATGTAATAGTAGAATAATTATTAAATCTTCTTGCAGACACCGTGATAATGATCAAGATACAGAAAGCAGATTCAGACAAAGATCACCTTCCCGTTCAAGGGATAGATATAGGAAGAAATCTAAATCGCGTTCTCCTTCTGAATCAAGGAGGTATGTGATGTCTTGAACTAACCATACGTAATATTGTAAATTTTGACTTGCTTATCCTATCTTTTAATTGGTTAGTCACTTTGTCTTTCGCTTCTCTTTTTTTTCAGTAGTGAGAGTGAGATTTGACTTTAAAAATATACTTATCCAATTCATGTGTTTACTACCATTTTTTGGCAATGATATTGTCAGTATTACATTATGACTATATTGCAAGCTGGTTTACTCATGCGAATCTCTTAACGATGCACTATTTTGGTTTTGTTATTCCCTTGTCTGTATGTGTCCAGTGTCCATATGATTTTTTCTTCTTTAAGTGGGGTCATTTCACCTTAAAGCAGCACTATTGTCATAAATTCATCAGATATGCTTCTAAGATTTGTTTTCTTACCATCCAATTAGTCATACTTCACAATTAAAATGTTATGATGGCTCTAATCATATTATTTGAATGACAACGAAACTGTGAAATTGCTGCAGCAAATATGTTCTCTAGACAATGAAAGTTCACCTAACATCATGAGCCCATCCCAATCAACTCTAATTTCGGCTCTGCTACTGCTTATAGCTGTTTTGCGGATGGTCTATATGCTTGCCTTGCTTCAATGTAATGGAAAATATGAAAAAAATCCAGCAATATAACGATCGAAAGAGGTTTATGTGAACTTTGAAGAATAATGGATGTATGTTTGTGGGTGCTTATTGTAGTATTTTAGTTTATAATGATGTTACTGAGTAGAACTTATTAACTAAATTCTTCTAAAAGTAAAGAAGTCGTCACACTCAAAGATGAAATGGAAATTTATTTACTAAATGATCCATTCCTGTGAGTTATGAGTTATGACAGCCCATTGCTAGCATATTTACTGTATTTTACCTAGAAACTTATTAATCAGATTCTTGTACTTCATTCCAAGGATATATCATTTTAAAGAAGTACAAGCAGGTGAATATTTGGCCTATTTACTCCGTACAAAATATAGTATAATATTACCATGAGGGTGAATCTTGGTGCAATGGTGAGGTTGTTGTCTTGTGATCTTGAGGTCATAGGTTCAATTAGGGAATAAACTACTCTACAAAGTAGCGATAATTATGCATACAAAAATTACCCTCCCTTTACCACACAATAGTAGGACCCCTGTGCATTAGGCGGCCCCTTTTAGTATCATATTACTAACAATTTTTATCTGGGAAAATAAGGGAAACCTCATGATTATTTGCATGTGACTTTTGAGAGTGGGAAACAATGGTGAAATATCTTTATCATAATGTTAAAAGTGTGAGTTGAGTAGGAGGCACCAAGTTAAACATCACTAATTTAAGTAAAAATGATATATCCTCAGCTTTACCATTTACTTCAAACATCCAATGCGTTTTTCACTTTCTTTCTTTTTTTCTATTATGTAATTTTTGCTAATCTTTTATAAGACAAACATTACTGATTTACATAGAAATGATTTACCCTCAGCTTTACCATTTACTTCAAATTTCCCTTATTTTTCTCTTTCATTGCGTTTTTCATCATTCTTTCTTCTTTCATATTTTCTTTTATAGGTCGACATCTATTTTATATTAATTGATTTCTGCACCAGTTTAGCGTAGCCATAGTCAGAGTTTTTAAAGGCACACATATGCAGAGAAGGATCTAGTGGCTGTGCTGTTTGGTGTAAGGTGCAGGCGAGTGACTCAGATCAATTGTAACGTATGTGTGGATGGTCACTAGCCACCACTGCATATAACGTATGTATGGATGGTCTCACCAAAATGCAAGTGCAAAACAATAAAATAAAATAAAGCTCAAATTAAATTTGGACTTTGCTATGGCACTAATTGATTATTATGCAGAAGAAAAGGAGCTTTGCTTTTGTTTACCAGATTATAAAATAATAATAAAATAGAGAATTTAGAGAATAAGGCATGGACTTTGAAGCAGGCCTATCATCTACAGTCTCTTTCTCTCGCTTCAAAATTGTACCCATTGTGCCATGGTTTTAATTAGTTTTAGTCTTCTAAATCCTAATTGCAGAGGTACTCTACTGATATTTTTTTTTTTCTTCTCCAAATTTCAATTTTGGGTGAAAAATACTGAAATTTTGGTGTAATAATGACTGCAGAATAAAAATGTGTAAAAAAATGGCAGTAGAACAGCTGCAAATTGGGTGAAGAATATAAGAAGAAATGAAAAAAAGAAGGATAAAAATGGGTAGTAGAATGCAGATATGGTATGTGTGCTTGAACCCCTTTGAGCAGATAACCTAGCAATGGCAATATCAAAGAGGCTCAACCTTCTTTTTTCCGTGTGTGTGTAGACTCCAGTGTAAGGTGCGCTTGCTTCACTTGGATTGCCTTGGCATGTTAAAGGCACATTGTCTTATGCCTCAAGCACCTTGCTCCTTCAGATATTGCTTTAGCTTTTATATCTTATCTTGATCACAAGCATTAGAGCATGAATATGATGAAGAATGAAGATCATTGCAACTATTTCTTAAAATGAATAAGTTTGCTCAATTTTATTTTTACGATCTCACCTCATGCTGGGTAGCAAGAATGGATGCACTGAGTCTTCCTGTCATGGAAATAAAAAGCCCACTCCCTTGCAAGCAAGATCAATAATCATGGGTCTTAAAAAAAAAGATCAATAATCATGGAGAAACAGAACATGTAGTTGCTTTAGTTAAGATCCCATAGTATTTGAACGTTCGCATCCTTTCATGATTTTGTGCTTCAATTAAGAAATTTGCTTCTCTCCCTTTAGAATGAATGCAATGCAATCAGAAGAGTATGACCAGTGGAGCATGATTTGTTACCTCTTGACGATAGATAGCCATTGAGAAACTGATCATGAGGCTATGGAATTAACACATTCTGTAAACCAGTTTGGGAGCTCATATTTGAGTGCTGGAAACAATTTGTTATTTGACCAGCACCCTATTCTATTCTGTATCTTGTGTGGAATGTTCTGCTACCTTCTTAACTTATTATTAATTTAGGGAATTTTGTTAGTTTTTGTTTTGATAGCTCTCTTTTGTTTTCTCCTTGGATGAATTGTTAACTTTTCCATATGCTATGTTTCTGGCTATTTGTTGTATTGATTACTTATAATATAGATCAATAAACTTGGTATTGGTACTAGCTATATTTTAGTTATTCAAGCCATACCAGTCCAATGTTATCTTGTTTAATGTGTATTTGTCTACAGCAAGCGTACTAGTGGTTTTGACATGGCACCACCTGCTGCAGCCATGCTTCCTGGGGCAGCCATTCCAGGTTTGCACCTATCCTCTTTGTTATGTAGTCAATCACATGCCAATTGCCATAAGCTAGTTACTCTCATAAATTCTTTTGACAAAAATGTAGCATTTTCATTCCGCAATATCTGCTGCACTAAGCATGCATTTTTTTAGTTCTTTATGGCTTTTGTTATTATTTAGTTTTTACTATGGAAACTGAGAACAATTGCTGTGTTGTTTGGCTGTTGTGTGTGGTTGTTTGTTTGTGTTGTGTTTATCATTTGGGTAAGAAGGCAATGTTGGGCTACATGTCCCACCGTGCTACCCATCGGCGTGACCACTGTAGAATTTATGTTCAACGGAGAATCAATGCATCGATTAGCTGGATCTTGTTCGCCTTCAACCGGCAACAGTTGCCATTTGGTAGACTTACAAATGTTTCTCTAGCATCTGCAGTGGTGGAATTCATTACTTTATTTATTATTTGAATATATTTTAGGTATGCAATAGGTTTCTTATCTGATTTCGTATTTATATTATATTTGCTTAATGTTAATGTATGGTAATGTCTAGGCTTTTAGATGTACCATTTCTCAAAATTTTATAGCAAAATGTTCACAAGTTTGCTACGCAACTCTTCCATCTATGATTACTTTGTTTCTTTTCCGATATTTGTTCAGGACAACTACAAGCTGTTCCTACAACAATGCCAGGAATGCTACCTAATATGTTAGCTTTTGGGACAGCTCAAGTACGTGTTCTCTGTGGCTTCAGTTCATGAATTGTTGTGTTATTTTCTTGCATGTCCTTATAAATCTAAAACTAAATTCTCGAATGTTTCAGTTGGGAGCTCATTCTTTAATGCCAGCTCAAGCCATGACTCAGCAAGTAAATATTTCAAGCTTCTTAATCGGGGATTCCTGTTGTGATGTACCATAATATGATGGATGTCAATATGTTTGTTTTTCTCTTGCAGGCTACGAGGCATGCACGTCGGGTGTATGTTGGTGGCCTTCCTCCATTGGCTAATGAACAGGTTCTACTCTAGTTTATGTCTTGCTGGCTTTCATTTTCCCCCTAGAAATATGAAAGCTTTTGCCATAAATTTCAACTTGAGTATTATACAGATGGCATAAGAGTCTTTTCTTTTGTTTGTTTTAGCATGACTTATTGTTTATAACATTTAAAAAAAATATTAATCTATACGCAGCTTTATTTTGCTATATATGTGTTTGAGAATCAATATATTATTTGAAATGCTGGATTTGACTCAAATCAAGTGTTTGGATAACCTTAGAATTTGGATTTGATTTTGGCTTATATCCAATAGTATTCAAAACATGCCTACAACTTGGGATTTCAAATGACAATTCTTACCTTGTCATTTGAAATTTTTATGATTTTCCAAACATTATATTTGTTTTTGAAATACAACATTTCAAATCCCAAATTTCAAATGATGAATTTCAAATCAAATTCATGTTCCCAAACGCAACCTTAAGTTATTGTTCATGGTACTTTGAATTATTATTTTTTTCACTTAATTACTTTTAGTAAGAGAGTGATCTGAGTGTACCAGTGTGGTCATTTCCTTGATTGCTTGTATTGTACACTAATTGCGGAACTTTAGCATTTCACATGTGCAATTCTGTTCATATTTTGTATCGTTACTTGATTTCACCATCAACTAGTGCAGCACTTTATGAACCTAAGCAACATAAATATATAAGAAAATGATATTAGTAACCAGCATTTCTTCTAATTGACTGCCAATTACTTTCCAAAATTTGTATTTTAGCATCTCAGTCGACACTAGGTTACGATTTGTTTTAAGAGGATAGAATATTTTGTATCTGCATAATGCACATTTAGAAACAAATTATAAAATTTCACTTGCTAATTTGTGATTGATAGTATATAATGAAAGAAACTATCTGGAGTCTAAGGGCAAGGACACTCCATAGTTTTTCATTATTTTCATATTTTATCGGCCTTTATAGCTTTTATTTTAATCTACATAAAAAATGGAAGAAAGATGAAGTATATTTTGATGAATTGTTTTGTTGAACTTCAAGATGCTTGTGGCTATGATTATAATGTCAAATGTAGTGATTCACTTATAGCTTTGTTACAACGTGAACTATTGGTTCGAGCTGTGGGCTTAAAGTGGTTCATTGAATTTTTTTATAATTGCTTCTCACTGTGCTGCCCATTGTAAACTGACTTACGATTTTAAGAGGATACCTGTTTTGTAATAGACAATTGCAACATTCTTCAGCAACGTTATGGCTGCAATTGGAGGAAATTCTGCTGGTCCAGGTAATTGCTTCACTTCACACTCCTTTGCCCATCTACAGTGCAATAGTTATTTTTGCCAAATTAAAACATATATCACTGGTGTGCGTTTGCATTTTGTTTTGTTTTGTTTAATTGAATTGACAAAAAATGTGTAATTTCAGGTGATGCTGTTGTCAATGTATACATCAATCATGAGAAGAAGTTTGCATTTGTGGAGATGAGAACTGTTGAAGAAGCAAGCAATGCAATGGCATTAGATGGGATTCAATTCGAGGCATGGCAGTTTGAACCTCTCTCCTTTAAGTTATCTTTTATTTCATTTTTTATAATCTTTTTGAAAGACTTTGTTAGAACTGTTAATATGGCTTTATTTAATTCTTTATTAAAATTAGTTGATTAGACAAGACATCATTTGTTATGCTTTGTCAGTATTAGAAACTTTCTTAATTGAATGCGGTATAGGCATGGATTTGTATATGTTCTTCATATAGTTTAAGGTCTTCCTTTTTGGTTATACTCTAGTTGTCTTGAAGATGGTCAGAATATTCCTTGATTTATTGCAATTTAGAATGCAGTTTTGATTCTTATGAGAATTCTGAGTTAATTCTATTATTTTCTATATTGGTGAGACTGTTATATCATTTATGATATTGTATATGCTTTATTTTAGGCCTACCATGGTATATTATGAATGTCATTACTTTTTTTAGAGGTGAACAACATGACTTAGATGGGCTTATTCTGATTTACGAGAATAAACTACTTGTGTAGGAATTGCCCTTTTCACCTTACTCTGGCTGCCATGTTGATCTTACTTCGATCATCATTTCTGAATACACAGATTTTACTCATTTATATTTATATTTTTGTGAAATGTTTTACTTCAATCTAGAATGCTTGGATAATGACATGCGCTGTGGGGAAAATAATTGTTTGTTGTTTGATGTGATTTTGCTCTTTGCTAGGGGGTTGCGGTGAGAGTACGAAGGCCGACAGATTACAACCCTGCTTTGGCTGCAACACTTGGTCCTAGCCAACCAAGTCCGGACCTTAATTTAGCTGTTGTTGGACTCACACCAGGGTAAGCTGAGAAATATTTATCTACTTAAATTCATGCCGTATTTGTGTTGTATAACAGGTCATGACCCCAATTGCCAGCCCTAGTTCTCCTCTTTTATCCTTCATGCATATATATTGTTGATTCTTTCCCATATAGCCAACTACTTCTAGATGAGTTGGTGCGAGGCTTGAATAAATCATCAGGTCCCATGTTAGGAAATCTCATGTAATCTTTGCTGAAATAAAAATCAACAAACATTGAAGATGATAATTAGATTGAACCAGAGACCGTTAGGATCTCTCTCGTTATCTTTGTTGAAACAAAAATCAACAAACACTGAGGATAATTATTTTGAACCAAAAAAATTCCATGACATTTATGTAGAATTTCTCGTGGCTACTAGCTAGGACATTTTATTAAGAATCTTTTATCCTTCATGCATTTATATTGTTGATTCTTTCCCATATAGCTAGAAACTACTTCTAGATGAGTTGGTGCGAGACTTTGAATAAATCAACAGGTCCCATGTTAGGATATCTCATGTAATCTTTGCTGAAATAAAAATCAACAAACCTTGAAGATGATAAATAGATTGAACCAAAGACTGTTTTAGGGTCTCTCACGTTATCTTTGTTGAAACAAAAATCAACAAACACCGAGGATAATTAGATTGAACCGAAAAATTTCCATGAAATTTATGGTGAATATCTCGTAACTACTAGCTTGGACATTCTATTTAGGGCGACCCGGACTGACCCAACCCGACCCAGTGTCTAAATAATGGCCCGGCACCCGGACCGGTTATAGGCCGGGTCATAGCCTGGACCGAATCCGGATGACCCGGACCAAACACAACCCAATGACCCGTTATTTTATTTCCAAATAATACCCTAAAATCAAATATAATTTCAGAATGAGCCAAACCCTACCCCAAACAAGAGCCACAAAACTCATATCAATTCTCAGATCTGCATAAAATTAATGGGAAATGGGTTTCTTCAAGAGGAGAGGGAGGAGAGGAGATCAAGAATATGAGATCTGAAACTTAAGACTTCATTCTTGAAGCCGAAAAATGGAGCATGGTGATGTTGTGTCGTCGCCTCGCCGGCATCGTCGTGTTGTCGTCGCCGTTGAGTGTTAACAGACTGCTGTATTTTCTAAACAACAGTGTTGGACATAAAAAATTTGAAAGTCAAGGTAGTGATTGGAGACTTTGGAGTATTCTGGGGACCTAATGGTGGATCCCAGAAATACGAACAAAAATCTGTCATGTTGAAATACACATATTTCACTATTGTGAATAATTTGTGGTTCATTTGTTAAAAGCCTCTGATCACAACCACACAGACATACTCCACCCAACTTATCTGAATTCCTTGCCTATAGTTCTAAATTCTAATCGATTACTGTGGCTACTAACCATAAATACTCAGTCTATGCCTTCATTTGCTACATTCATATCTGAATCTATGCCCTCATTTGTTATCTATAAATGTCCATTTGTTTTCTATGAAGTAGAATATTATTATTCTTTTAACAGGTTAATTATGGGTTTGTTTGACAGTGCAATTGGCGGAGCAGAGGGACCAGACCGCATCTTTGTGGGTGGGCTGCCATACTATTTTACTGAAGCACAGATAAGAGAATTGCTAGAGTCCTTTGGGTATGGACTGATTTACTATCCATTGATCCAATTACTTTTAGCATATATACTTATATTATGCGGGTAAATTTTACCATGTGTGGTGTGTTACTATATCATCCGATCTAATATTGTTCTTCCCTTTTGCAGACCTCTATGTGGATTTGATCTTGTTAAGGATAGAGACACTGGAAACTCAAAAGGTTATGGTTTCTGTGTCTATCAGGTGATGAAGGATAACAATTAAAGTCTCTATATGCTGAATTGAACTGCATTGACTTAGTCACCCATATTCAATTTTGAGTAGAATTCAAACTTGACTGTTGAGTATTTAAATTACTGGGTTTTCTACAATAATACCATTCTTCTGATAAACGGAAGCTAATATGCACCTACTTCAGGATCCATCAGTGGCAGACATTGCTTGCGCTGCTCTTAATGGCTTGAAAATGGGTGACAAAACTCTCACTGTCCGGCGTGCAAGTGCCAGGTTAGTTTTGTAGCATATTTTTTTCTTTCTTTCTAAACTAACAAGTTGGCCCAGAAATGTGCTTTTGTTGTCAAATTTAATGCTTTACTAGTTTAGATCCCGTGCGTTGCACGGGCAAAAAAAAAAATTTTCTATACAATGTAATTTGAATATAAATAGATAAAACATTACATAATCAAATTACTTGCTCGATGAAATAACAATCGTCGCTTGATACTTGTTCGACGAAATTTCTTCTAATTATTTCTAGATCTTGTTGTTCACTTCTTTGTTTCTTCATCAATCTCAATAAACTTTTCCTAAATATCAACAATAATAAAAAGTACTATTAAGCAAAGTAAAATTTTGAGTATGAATAAAAATCA
>JAYMTF010006150.1:0-10628 GCA_036897485.1 Pelargonium nanum
TCTTGGCTTAGATTCCTTATTCTCTAATAATAATATAATTATAAAAACCAATAAACATAATCAACATTCTACATTCTACTTATAAGTTAGACATACACATATATAAACTTTACATGTATAACTTATGTGAGTTTCAGACTTTCTCTATAAGAAATCATACACACGTGACACGTCCCTGCTACCACGTGACAACTGTTTTATTCCCTATCACCATTACTTGCTTAAGCACATAAAAAGGACGGGAAATTAAATAGTCTACATGCGGAAAACAGGTACGAAGACGGGTATGAATTAATACAAACCCATCTACCTATAAATATTTAGTAGTTTTGTAGAGTTGGATGAATTATTCTTTGAATAAATGGGCAAATAGTGATCCCCCAAAAGTTGGCTTGTCTACGATAGGTAGGACTGGCTGCGGCTGGTAGGTATACAATTTTACCTTCTCACGCCACATGTCATCACCATAATTACAACAACGACCACTCTCTGTTTTTCACTTTCCACACACCACACACAAAACCAGACCAAATCAACGCTACGCAAGCCAGCGATTGGTTCATTTTCTACAGTAAAATTTCAATTCCAATTCACTAACCCAGCAACAACAACAAATCAACAATCACACCTTCTCTTCTCTGCTCTCTGTTCTTGGTCAACCACATTTCCATAACCAATCTTCTCCATCTGCTGATGATTCCGATCCAATTCTCTGTCTCCGCAACCACCACCACCACCGGAGCTCCGACCTAGAATCCGATGTACTCCAGCAATCTCAAAGGTTTCATTCTCGCCGTCGTCTCCAGCGCCTTCATCGGCTCCAGCTTCATCATCAAGAAAAAGGGTCTCAAGCGTGCCGGAGCCAACGGCCTTCGCGCTGGTTCGTATTGAAATTTTCAATTTCTTTCACTTTCTGTTGCGTTTTTCAGATTCAGCCCTAGTATTGTGTGTCCTCTCCATTGAGCTTTTTCATTTTCTTGTTGATGCGAAATTAGGTGTTGGAGGGTACGGTTATCTGTTGGAGCCATTATGGTGGATCGGCATGATTACGAGTGAGTCTTAATTTCTTGCTCTTTTCGACATCGACCCAATGTGTTATATGCGCTTAATTTTGTTGGGTCAATCCCAGAATTGGGAATTTGTTAATGTGGTGGATTTTGGGATTGTATGGCAGTGGTTGTGGGAGAGATAGCCAATTTCGTGGCTTACATTTATGCCCCTGCTGTGCTTGTGACTCCACTTGGTGCATTAAGTATAATTGTTAGGTAAACTTAGTTTCCTATGATGGTTTTAAAGTTTTCTTCTCTCCGAATGTGTGTTTTTGAACCTGTATTGGTATTTGGTAGTGCTGTGTTGGCGCATTTCATGTTGGATGAGAAGCTGCAGAAGATGGGGATGTTGGGGTGTCTTATATGTGTTGTTGGCTCGACAATGATTGTGCTTCATGCACCTGAAGAGCGAACTATTACTTCAGTGGAAGAAATATGGAGTTTAGCCATTCAACCTGGTATGCTGCTGAAAATTGTACACTTTTGCTGATGGCTTGTCATCTATTGGTTTTTCTTGTTATTAATTACCTTTCTTTTTGTGGCTAGCATTTTTGTTGTATACAGCCTCGGTGATAGCTGTAGCTTTAGTGCTGATACTGTATTGTGCCCCACGCTATGGCCAGACCAACATAATGATTTACATTGGAATCTGCTCTATAATTGGATCATTAACGGTTGGTATACAGTACCTTGAAAGATACATGCCTTCACATTTTTTAGTCTCATGAAACTGGTTTTTAGTTTTGGCACTGTTGATACTCTAAACCTAAAATTAATTAGTAATTTTGATTCTTATTTTAGTAACTAATTAGTTGGTCCTTGTATGCAGGTTATGAGCATAAAAGCCATAGGAATTGCAATACAACTCACATTGGAGGGCATAAATCAAGCCAAATATTTCCAGACATGGATCTTTGCAATGGTTGCGGTCACTTGTATAATCATGCAGTTAAACTATTTAAACATGGTCAGTATTACATAACACACTTACCTTCCCAAAAATATTTCATGATGTCATAATCTAGGTGCAGTCCCTCTGTTACATGTTATGTTCTTATGAAAATGCTGTGAGGAATAGTCCTCCTTAGGTGGAGTGCAATTAACTATATTCTTCTTTCAATACCTTTAACTATGTTTCCAGTTTGGTGCATTGAGGGTTCAATCCTGGACCTATCTCTAGTAGTTTAGTATATGTTAAGAAAGATAATTTCTTAGTTCAGACACTTCTGATTCAAGAAAAAAATGATTTATTTGGCTGTAGATGTAGAAAATCATGTGGAACTATGGAAAATGTTGGTGATCTGTTGAAAGGATTAATGAATATTTTCTGTGGTAGCTGCAGTACGTAAAGGAACACCCTCTGTTGATCTCGTGATATTCTATATTTTTCCATGTGTTTACTGTTTTATTATACTTGTATTAATTTTACTCTGCAATTTCTTGGCTATCATCTTATGCCCTTGGAAGATAGAATCAGTTTGACTGTGCATGAATGTTCCCTTGGAAGACTTCTAAGCAGCCATTCCCACGTGTAGACCTTATAATAGTTAATTTGGCAGACATAAATTGCACCTTACGGAACAGACTGAAGGATTTTAGCACTCAAACTGTCAGAAACAGAAATATTATCATGTATCTTTAGATGAACAAATATCCACAAAAGTCAAAAGACAGAATCATCTATTTTTCTTTTTCACGTGGAAATGTGGTTAAAACAAGTTACAAATATGCAGCTGATACATGCATGATTAACCACAATGTTTATCTTTTTCTTTTGCCTTTTTCTTTTTTCTTTCTGCCACTTTTAAAGTTCTTTAATAGTGTGTTTGACCCGCATTTGGCTACTTAGGATAATAGGAAGGGAGATCCCTAGTGATGCTTATAGTTCCTTGGTCTGTAACTGATTTTGGGTTAAGCTACTTCCATCTATTCACTTTCGTTTTCGCAGAACAAATCCCTCCCTCTAGTATCATTTTGAATTTGGTTAGCATTAATTAGATTCAGCGTGTGGATGCTTCCTGCACTAAACCAGGTTGATTTTAACTTGGATGAGTGTGCCTGGTTATGCTTCTTGTGTTGATCAGGAAGAAATTTTTGCAATTTGCAGGAGTCAATAGTTCGTAATATTGCCTGTACTCATCAGAAGTTGAATTTCTTGTCCTTTTGCATTGTATGTTGGTCTGGGTGTAGTTTCAACTGGGTGCTGTTAGGAGTTTGTGGTCATCCGATTGTTTAACTAAAGTTGGTCAAATTGGAATTGCGGAATTAAAATTTTGAATACACCAACCTTTGCTTGAAAATTAGTCAGTGCATTTTAAGTGTATACATCCTTGGTCTTCAGAACATCTAGTGTACAAAAGATGGAATTTTGATGTTACCTAGCAAACCTGGGGAATTGGTCTTCTATTGCTCCTTTTGCAAGTGGAAGTTCAATCTTGAGTATCTTGTATTGTGTGTGCGCACGCGCGCGTGCTTGCATGCATACATCAACTACCTCTGATTCCTAGCGTATGTATAAGTGGAAAGGTTGAGCTATTGGACTAATTTGTAGAGTGTGTGTGTGTGTGTGCATCTGTCAGTTACCTCATTGAAAACCACAAGTCCTTCCCCCACAAAGGTTACCAAATTAACTAAGAACTATACATCTCAAAATGCACACCGGCTAACCCTGTCTTCCATGCCACTGAATGAATGTCATTTACATTACGGTTGTATTTTGGCTATTTTTTATGAGAATGAGAATATATTCATCTTCTTTGTGCCTATAAGCATGCCATAATGTCTCACATTTTAAAGCATCTAGCAAATTGGGAATGCTATTCTCTTCCTTTTTTTATTTGGACTAATGAAAATGGGCTAATGTGAGGGAGCGGGAATGGGAATGAAAATGAAAAAGGAGAATACATCCTTCGTAATTTACTCAAAAAAAGAAAGAAGAGACGATTCATATTCTTGATTTTATATCCTTTATTATTGAAATTGCTTTGAGTTCTACTGAATTTGAGTATAATGCCTTATCTAGTTTTGCATGTCTGCAGGCATTGGATACTTTCAACACAGCGGTTGTTTCTCCTATTTATTATGCTCTGTTCACATCCTTTACCATCTTGGCCAGTGTAATAATGTTCAAGGTATCCATACACAAATACATGGACAGACACATAAATTTCCAATACATATTACAGGTCTAATTGTCTCCACCTTGTTATGTTTTTAGGATTATTCTGGTCAAAGTGCTAGCAGTATAGCATCAGAGCTTTGTGGTTTCATCACTGTGTTATCTGGGACTGCCGTATTGCATAGTACGAGAGAGCCAGATCCACCAATTCTCACAGGTATGTCTCCCATGCATGTTAGTGGTAAAATTTGAGAAGATAGTCGTGTTTTGTAAAATGTTTTCACCTGTTTTCTAATCTCTGGTGCATTCTATTTGCCGAATGTGTGATTTTTAGGCCTCATGGGTAGTTTTATATTAAGGCAAAATGAGGAAATACAAATAGAGTGATAAATATGGTAATATAACTGAATTATGACGGTGACTAGGAAGTTCAAGGAGGTCCCATTCATGCCTGTGGGAAGTATGAAAATGATGAATAGAAAAAGCACTGTTTGAATTAACCAAAAGTCTAAAACGGGAAAAGAAATTGGGGTAAAGTATATGAAAGTATGATCGTGAGTAGTAATTGCCAGGAGCTCTTTCCCGTGTATGTGGAATTTCTTATCCAGTATTTTCTTATTTGAGAAAAGTAAAAAGAAACCGGCACTCTCTGACAGTATTAAGTATGCAGATTTGTATACACCATTATCTCCAAAAGTATCCTATTACGTTCAAGGCAACGGGGATACATGGAAGCAGAAAGAGGAAGATGGAGGATCCCCTAGCTTTGTCACAATTATCCGGCAAGACTATTTCAATTGAACAGAAGCGTGCTCACTGCATCTGAATGTACAGCTCGAGGATACATACATATGCTTGTGCAGGCAACAGAGCATACGACAATTTTCGGTTTAGAGATCTCTTAGTAATTTTTTCGCCCCTTGATGCCGCCATTTGAATCATAGATGGGGGTATTGTGCTATAGTCATCTAGTGAGTAGTTAGTTTCAGAGTGATTCTTTTTTGCCATATTCGCATCATTTTCGGTTTTCCTACCCATCATATACTTCATTTTTTTCGAATTCTTTGTAGAGAAAGTGGGAGGGAGTGAACGAGCTAACCAATGTAGTAGTTCCAATCCGAATCCAGCCATGTAATTTAATTTATTCAATTTGCTTGCATATGTGAAAACATTGGAGAATTTGTTCCTTGCTGGTGAAGCAATGAGATGGTGTTATCGTTGAGATTGATTGATTTTGTTCACTTACAAAAAATTTGTCCGTTTGAGTTTTGAGTAAAGGATTTTTCAGTTTTATAATTGTGTGTGCAGATAGTCCTAATTTTAGTTTACAACTTAAGTTGTCCACATTCAGCTCAAATGGATGGTGTGTTTTCCATTTTTGTTAGGAATGATCATAATATCAAATATTTATATAAGATAGTTGATGATACACAAAATATTGAACTTCTGAAATCTCACAACTTTATATGTACGATCGATCACAAACGAAAAAATCACCCGAAAAGGAATTGTAATGCACTAGCTGACACAGTTGTGGGCACATCCCAGGCCGTCCAACTTCGGCTCAGTTCAACCCAAATTTATATATGAGACATACGATTCGACTTGTGGTCGACGAGATCCGGTCCACATTCCACCAAACAACTTGCGGTTCCCGCGACCCAGTTCTAAAGACCCATGTGAATTACACATCTTCGAATTCAACGTATTTGAATGTGTCCTAATTACGATGGACTTACTAAATACTCTTCAGCAATTAAAATTAAAGAACTACTTGACCCAATTGAGGTAAAATACACAATCACACACTTGTGAATTACTATTGATAAGTTTGATACACTTCCTCTCAATATCTCATACCGAAAAGATGGGTAATTCTAGTGCAACACACTGGTTTTCACTTCATGTGTGTTCATTATGTATATGAAAATTGAATAAATCACAAATCTATATTTACAAAAAAAACGCGGGACGAATAATAGTGGTTGAATTAGAAAAAAAATAAAAAACGTGGAAATATATAACATCGTGTGATAATTATACAACAAATGTAGATAGGAAGATAGTTGCTCCTGGGCATAGACTAGCCTCTGTAGGAAGGCATGAAAAAAACTCTTTTGTGGATCTGTAATAACTTAAACGATGTCCGTTCTGTTAAATTTCTATGAAGTTTTTATCCTTTCTCAAAGAGAAAAAAAATACCATATGTTATTTGTAAATTTCTTGAAATTTGTAAAACTCAATGATCAAAAGATTCAAAACAATCACATAACATATGTTGTATGTAAATTACTTGAAATTTGTAAAACACGATTATCAAAAGATTCAAAACAATCATTTCTTGAAATTTTATATATTAAAAATATAAAATTGATAACTCAATTTTATTAGTTGGATTCTTCGAACAATAAGGTGTAGTCCATATATATCAAACAAAAATGCCATCTATCATTTATATATAATATGATAATTATTTTGAATACAACGGACAATTTGAAATGTTATATATGGATGGAAATGGAATTTTGAATATGAACTTGGAAGGATCCCAATGAACTTTGTTGTTCACATTATTTGGTAGCCTTAGCCTGCCCATGGCCTATCTCATTTAACCGATTGATTATTTAACGTTGTCTGATTCATAAATTTATGTTATAATATACTATGACAAAAGCACCAGACAATTTAATTGATAAAAGTAAACATTCTTAGTTAATCATTCTCGTTGAAAATGAATCGATTAGATCAATTGTGACATTTACAAGCTTATTTTCATTAAAATCCAAAACTTAATGTTGTGGATGATATGGATTAACAGACAAATATCAGCTGGCAAAAGGCAGGGCATCAACATCAACATCGAATATGCCGTTTCCTTTTTGCTATGTTGTAGGGGTGAAAATTTGGATTTTGAGTGAATTCAGATTGATAAAGAGTAATTTGAATTCGATTTGACAGAAATACATATCATATTTAATTATATTATTTTAATTAGATTGGATAAATTTTATATTTTTAGTATAATATAAGTGAATTTATCTATTCTTATCAAATAAAATCTTGTTTTTGCAAGATAAATTTCATTGCAAAATTGATCGGACCTGGTCGAATTGAATTTTAGATGTTCACAAGAAGACGCGAAGGATCACTTAGCCTTCAATGCTCCCAATGAGAACGCTCAAACCTCCAATGCTTCCTACTTCACGAGGTGATCTACTATATATTCCCGCCTCGTTGAGTTACGATCCAAATAAAGCTTCCTGTTTCACCAGACAACCTCCAAGTTCTCAATCTTTTTGGGTCATCTCTAAGACTATTCGCCTTAACCAAAATGGTTCTCATCTTGCTTAGTCACCTCCAAGACTTCACATCTTGCCATGAAAGAAGGATGTTATCCAAAGCGGTATGCGCTTCTAGAGGCTCCACTTCCCTAGACTAGGCTCAAAAGGACATGTGTGAGCTTCATACATTGCATGACGCGCACAGATGATGCACTTGAGAGGTTAGAACTCAAACACCCAAGTGGCTTCATAGAGAGTAATTAGAACAATACATTAATTATTCTAGGTTAATCACACACTTGACCCTGTCTTGACTTCGTCAAATATGCATGCGCACACACATACACACATATATACACTTGATGTCTCTCTTGACTTGGTCAAATATGCACACTAAAGTGTTGCCGTCATGTTCAAGTGTTTCACGTCCAAATGAGTTAAAAACGTTCTAAATTCTTGATCCAAAATCTGTTGTAAGATAACACACTGTTATTAAATGTGATGTAAACTAAATTAAATGTTATGGATCATTTTATCTTCATTGGCTCGAGTAAATATGGTTCATGTGGTAAGGAGTAGTTGGTGTTGTAGAAAATTAAACAATTTATATGGTACTTAATTACTCTTATATAAAAATTGCCGTAGGTGTTTTGTCAAAGTGATCATATATATTTTAAAATAAAATCATGTTAACCGGCTAGTGTCCACAACAAACTCTTTAAATAATGTTAACAATCATTAATGAATAAATCAACCCAAGAAAGCGGCACTAATATCGTATTACTATTTAATCACTTAATTAATATTGAATTGGAATAATTAAATGAATATGAGTTGTCTCTTGCACTTGCTTGCTATTTAGGCAAGGTGTTATGAGTTCAAAATATTTGAAAGTCAAATATGGTGATGTACTGACAAATTAAATTTAAATTGTTTAATTATTAGGACACTAATTAAAAAAATAACCTTAAAACGTGAGAAGCAGAAAAGTAAGACTTAGGATTCATTAAATATCTAAGTTGGTCGTATCCAAATTTGAGGAAATTGTAACGAATTTGGAAGATCTATGAAGCAAAATCAAGAAGATATTGATTACAACACACATTGGCTATACTTTTAAGTTACTTAAACAAATTGAGTCGTTAGAGACTTGAGAGTGAATCAAGCACATTCGAGAAAATCATTTATGTTACAAGACATATACTTATATTGGGGAAAAAATGTTAAATGATACGACAATGAAGTTAATGGCTAATTATGTATCACTGACTATCAATATGAATGTCATATACTTAGAGATATCATTTCAGTTTCTTTAAAGTTTAGGAATTGCAATCCGACTTTTTAGAAGTTTGAAAACTATTTTGACAATTTACTCTTCGGTTAAAAATGTTAAAAAAGTTGTAAACTATTTGAGACTTGAAAGGAGAAGAAGATTAGTGGAGAGGCTAGTGTTGCACTTCAGAATGAGAAGTGCATTATCAATCAACACACTCCTTGTTGACATGGTGTATATGTGCATATAAACCTTCTTAAAAAGAAAAAGTCGAATTGCACGTAAGTTTGTGCACATAGGTTATGTTCAAAATCTGAGTAGAGAAAACGAAAAGTGTAATAACAATCAGTCTAATTTCTGCTGACACATAACATGTGTGCACTTAATATTGATCGTGCTATTTGCACATAGATATTTCTTCGCTCTATATAATTTGTTTTGTTTTGTAACTTAATTTTTAGCAAGTAATCTATCACATTTATTTTTATGTATTAACTATTTTTGCAAGTAATCTGTCACATATATCTCTGTCATAATGACAAAGTCTATATTATAATCAAATCTATGTAAGAAAATACCCAATGATAATTCATTAATGAGACAATTGGCAATATTAAATCTTGCTATAATTAACTATAAAATCAAAAGTCAAGAGACTTTAATGAGTGGATAAAGGTGGGAAATATTGGGAGGATATGATATGAGAGAAATGTCATAAGTTGCAAGTTGGTGTGGTTTATTGATTGGTAGATGCTTCAGTTTCACATGAATTTGGAAAAAGAAAGATTTGATTACAGCTGCACAGAAGTTCACAGTACATTAAGATCAATGCATAAAATTAAAGTAAATTATGTGGTTAGAGATTCTCTAACTATTGAATATTCTTCATACCAAGTCAGATTCAGATTCTTAATTTGTACAACACAAAAAGATTCACATGATTTCATTTTCATTCCAGCTGGATCCTCTTGTCAACTATTTTATTTTAATAAAATGATACTGTTTTCGTAATCTTTCACATTTTTGCGGATTGGTAAAACTTCAACCTATTCGACCCGAAAAGACTTCAAGTTCGTTTGAGTCGGATCAGATCAGATCAGATTTCAGTTTTAAGTCATAAAACGTATCGAACGATATCTTTGAAGAGATATATAAATTAAAAGTTGATCAGATCAGATCGAGTTAAAGTCACATCGAATTTCAGGTGCCCACAAGTTTGAGTCCAAATTGTCAGCTATAATCCACTGTACACCGAACCACTTTCATAACAGCACAAAACTTGCCATTTGGGCCGAATTTATAGGTACGCTCGAGCAAATTCGTACATTTCGTGAATTGTCATCTCTACCACAATATTTTGTAGGTTTCAGAAAATATTCAACTAATTAAGCGCGAGTTGTTTCAGCTTAACATACAATATCACGATAAAGTACTAGTGACTATAACCGCATTAAAACACTTGCTCGAGAATCTAAATACCTCGTGGTTAAGACAAAAATAATAATTCTGAAATGATCTCGTACTAGCATCCCCACCCTTGCTTCCTACACCAGCACCACCATTTCCACATATTAAACCTCTCATCAGTCTCCATAGGTGGTAGCTAGACTCTACATTCAAATTTGCGTTGCACCACTAGTACACTACAATACCAAAGAGTTATGGGCACGACGGTTCCGCTGGCTTACCAGCCCGGGCTGGGCGTGCCGGAGTGGCTAAACAAAGGCGACAACTCATGGCAGATGATCTCCGCCACCCTGGTCGGCCTCCAGAGCGTCCCGGGGCTCGTGATCCTCTACGGCAGCATCGTCAAGAAGAAATGGGCGGTCAACTCCGCCTTCATGGCCTTCTACGCCTTCGCTGCCGTCGTCATCTGCTGGGTCACGTGGGCCTACAAGATGTCG
>JAYMTF010006151.1:0-10626 GCA_036897485.1 Pelargonium nanum
ACCCCTTACCCGCACTCCTCACTCCCTCACCGCCATCTACCTCGTTCCCTAACCAGTACCTCTCAACTCCCATCCACCATGCATCACCCCCACCGTCTGGCCCGACCCCATCCCAGTTAATCCTAAATCGATACCCAACTCCTTCCTCCCTTCCAACCGTCCCTCCTCCACACCCTCACCATTGCTCTCTCTCCTAGCCATATCACCAAACACAAGAAAATTAAAAGATTTCCTCACAACCTCTCTTTTCTTATATATCTCTATATCTATCCTTCTCCCAACCTATCCTTATAAAGACTCCCAACCGCCACCCTCCTCCTCTCCACATCCTTATCATACTTACCTGCAACCCTACCCATCGACACCACCCCTAATGGGAGACTACCACTTATAAACTTTACCGAAACTCTAGAAAAAAACCCTAGGCGAGAGAGCTCATAGAGATACGCTTGTGCTTTGTTTTATTTGTAAAATTTATATTATTTAAATAATATTAAAATTCATTTATTTGTTTATATCGCCGAAAAATTTATAACATCACCAGAAAGTTCATAACATCGCCAGAAAGTTCATAATATCATAGAGAGAAATTCATTAATTTAACCAAAATTAATAAGTCAATATTAAATAAAAATATAATCGAAAACATTATGATGATTTTGTTTTGACTCGGGTCAAAGCAATCACACTAGGATTGTCTTCTTATCTACGTGCAAGGACGATTTGCATGAAATGAAGCTTCCAACATTCAATGTAAAATCTGAATCATGATGAACATCTTGAAAAACAAACGATGAATACCAACTAGTTTTCAAACCGTTCTTGAGGATAAAACCAACTTGATTCACTTGAAAAGACTGAGTCAATTCCACACGATCACATCGAAGCGTCTTGATACATTTTGGTGGGTTCGTCTTCAATCTAAGCTTGCTCTGAGTGACTCAGGTTGGCTAGAGTGATAAACGGAGACAATTTCAAGTCACTTTCGGATACACGAGTTAGCCTCTAGTTGGCCAAAGTAATTATAAAATTTCATCTATCATCAATACGTATACATACATATACATAAGAGGGACCAGCCCTTAATGGTGATTCCTCCATTGAAGGTTTTGATTCATTTTGAAAAGGTGCATACACAGTGCCCTTGAATGGAGTTGCTCTAAGTTCATATTTGCAGTTTGGATTCTCTCTAGTAGGTAAATGATCCATATTTGGGTGAGAAAATTACATGCCCGATCGAATAAGACATAATCGACTTAGACAAATGGCAAACATAAGCTGTGATGGTGCGATTCGGGTAAACAAATTATACGCAAACTTCCGACAAACCAATGACATCATAGATTAAGCTTCCACATACTTTGACTGCCAAGAAAATCATCTAGAAGAATAACTGGAGGCTTATAGTACCATTTAGGTTCAAAATAGAACATTCTACAGTTTGTTTTAGTAACCATAGTTTGTTCCATAGACGGAGCCATAGCCTCCAGTATGGCCGGGATCTGAACTTGGGGGAGATGCATACATGGATCCATGAGCAGCAGCATAAGAATTATAACCTTGATCCATTGCTCCACCGCTTTGCGTCTGCGTTGATCCTGCTGCAGCTTCAGCCATGAAATTCTGAAACACACATATCAATATTACAAATACAGACTCAACACATGGAAATCATAAGAAGAGAGGTTAAGCAAACAGTATAAAAAATAAACAGGTCGAGCAAGAGATAAAACCTGTATTAACTGCTGAGCCGCCTGAACCTGAGAGGCAGTTCCGCTAATTTCAACTGTCATTTCCCCAGGAACACCTCTTGTTTCTTGTATGGTAACAGTAGCCCCACTAGCACGTCGAATGTAGCTGATGCTTGCTCCAGAAGCTCCAATAACAGCATCAGCAAAAGATAGCGGAATTTGCATTTGCTGGGTAATCTTTATAGTTCACAAACATATAAATTATCAGTCCACGTTAACAAACATCATTAAAAAAACACTATTAATGTGTGCGTGTCTGCAGTAGCAAATTAGCAATAATCCAATCAACCTAGCATACTATACCCAGAACAGAATGTAAAATAAGTATGATTAGACTGTTTCTGCGGTCGACTAAGTTGAGTTAGTTCCATTCATTGATGTTAATCTAACGAGAGAAAGTGAACGGAATATGACCTGTGTTATCATTGACGGTGCTGCAGCTTGGGCATTTGATGATGGATGGACCCCAAGAGGAGCTTCTCTTCCATAAGCGGATATGCCCTGATGAGGCTGTTTATCCATTGGAGGAAGCAACTCCGGAGGCGGATAGTAGTTTTCATGTCGCCGTGGAGGTGGCATGTATTGAGGAACTGGTCCATAACCTGGACCGCCACCAGGACCTGGAGGATGACCTTGTGGTGGACCCCATGACTGATGAGGTGGCATATGATCCATCTGAGGATTTGGCATTTGCATCTAGAAGGAACAGTACCAAAAATTTATTCATGTTACATGCAGTAAATGAAGCTTCAGTATGTGACATTATTAAATGAAAACAACAAACTCACCTGCATCTCAAATAATGGTATTATACTGCGGTCAACTAAAAACTTCTTAAGATGAGATGCAATTAGCTCTACCCCTTTGTGCACACCGACTGGGTCTCCTACAACTTCAACAACCCTATCATCTTGAAGAGCGAACACAGGTAGATCTTCTGCAGAATTTTACATAAATGGAAGTGTAAGGTGCAAAGAAACTATGACTGCAGAGAAATTTTGGAACACGCTTAGTCTACCAAAGGGGTAGAAAAGACAGAAGGATTATACCCCGAACTTAAAATGTCAAAATGTCTTACAAGTACAAAACTACAAATGTATTAACCAGTAAACACAGATAGATAAGTCTACTCTATAACGTATGTTTGCTTAAAGAGTTCCAAACTTCCAATTCAAGCCAAAATCTACATTCAGGTAGCGCTAGGATTAGAATTTTTGTTCAGGAATGGGAGTCAAGAATGAGATTCTCATTATTTATGTCTGGATTTAGACTTATTGATCATGAAAATGGCTTTGGAATGGGAATGCTTGATTCCCATTTCTCAACAAAAATCTAATCCAAACGCTACCTTAGATACAACCACCTAAAATCAACTATTAGATTATAACAGATTATAACATGAATTTGGTTGTACTCCATAAGTCTCAAATTTAATAATGAAATATCTATAGGTACAGGACAGGTAAACTCAATCAATAAAGTTATAGCCATATACACATTATACAAGAGTACTATTTGACTTGTTCAAATACTAAGGATAACTCAAGTGGAAAGGATATCATTGGCAATCCAAACATAATTTTCTCATTAAAAAGTGAAAGAAGACAGTTTGGGACAGCCATATTTGGTACAGAGGACACTTATTTTGGAAAGAAAGAAGAATTTCAGCTACACCATAATTGACTTAATAGTGCAAGATGGGCAGTTGAATTTTGCTAGTCCAATCAGGATTTAACTTTAAAAGTGCAAGATGGAGAGAGAGAGAGAGAGAGAGAAAGCTAAGAAAATCAGGATTTAACTTTAAAAGTGCAAGAGAGAGAGAGATTGAGAGAGAGAGAGAGAGACCTGCTCCAAGAACTCTAACTATACAATTTGATGCTTCCTGAATAGTTTTTACAGTTCCCCCTTGTTTCCCAATAAGGCTTCCTGCTTGTGCCGCCGGCACTAGAAACTTTGTTGAAACCTTGCTTCCCATAACTGGAGGAGCTTGAGTGGAATCACCCTCCAAACCATCAACAATGCGTTTGTGAATCCTGAGAAGGCCATCAATAGCAGGAGGAAGAGAGGAATCGGGCTCGTCCTTGGCGGATACCATAACCTATTCAGAAAAAAAGCACACAACAATGTCAGCTGAAGATGGAAACCCATTGGCACAAACTCTATGTAATATATGTTAGAAGTAAGAAAAATTAAATCACACACACACACACATATAAAGATAGAGTGAAATTTCAAAATATTAAGGTAGGCTTACCACAACAAAACAAAAACAAAAGCACAGGAAAGCTCAAAAGTTGAGTATGTAAGTATGCTTTGACTAACTTCAAAATAACATGGCAACGCATATTTATATTTTACATGTTAAACATGGTATGATGATACCCTATTAGTTTGGTTTATATTCTTTTTGATTCCTTATTTTCTGTTAACCTGTATGTTTCCAGTCTCAGTGTATATATTTTTTTTTTCTCTATTTGAAGCAGTCTTCAGCATCTTGTTAGTTTGGATTAAAGATCAAGTTCCTTTATGGTTGACAACGAGCGGCAAGACATCAATCATCCAAGTTCTGAAGTTACCAGTAAGAATGCAGAGCTTGTTGGTACAAAGTACAACATGAGTCTGTTTATTCAGATCAACTTTCAGCACTTTCAATGTTCAATGCTAATCCTTGCAATCTGGATCTTTGGTTCTTCATGTTTGGGATCAAAATGATGATTGATTCGTTGCCTTAAAATTTGCGGGCAAAACCTGCAAAGATTCATTTTGTTATTGCAATGAAAGAATTGTATACATGTTTTTATGGATTGATTCTGATGATGTTTCTATCCGTCTTCTGCATATTGCACCTTTTAAGGATTCTGATCTTATGCCGAAATTTGATGCCTGAACTGTCATCAATCTCCATACTTCATTGTAGATCTTGGATTTTTTTTAATAATCAATACAATTGTTCCCAACTTTCATCGGGAACAGTTAGAAGCAGTCAAGTACTAGGTAGAAAATTACATTCTTTATCACAATGCATGTTCTTTTCATTTTTTAATAAAGGTATACAAACAAACAAGGTCACCAATCTACAGTGTAGTATGAATCAGTGCCTGGCCTGCTTGAAGATTTTAAATTGTATGCATCCCAAAACTGTGAAGCATTTCGACGTTAATGTTGGCTTAAAGGCTTTCTTCTGGTTATTATAACACCCACATCAACTATAAATTCGTGTATATTGGTTTAAACTAAATAAATACTTTTTCTGACCAAATTACCGAACCTCGTAAGAAAGACTGGATGGTATGAACTTGCGAGCTATCTTAACTTCTATCTATTATACAATGTAATTGTTTCCAGATACTACTAATTAAACTAATCATATTTATGTGCAATCTTTATCTTTACAATCATGAACTGTCAAGTTAATAAAATCTAACAACCTTCCTCTAAAAATACTGGCACATTATTGTATGACCATATAATTATTAAGCTATATGTCATAGGGAAAAGAGCAATCTAATGACAGAAGAAAAAATAGGTGAGCATTACAAGTAGTGAATGTAAGCAGATTCAAGTCAACACTTACATCTATTAACACAAAAAAATAATAATGAAAATGAACTTACAGCTCTTTCTGAAGTCCCTGGAGGACCATCAAGAATCTTGATACGAGCCCTTGTCTCCTCAACTATTTTCTTAATGAACTCTCCTTTGCGTCCAATTATACTACCAACCTTTTGAGCAGGAACCAACATTCGAAAAACACTCTCTCCTGGCCATCCAGGCCATCGCTTTTCACCACCTCCAATTGGAGCATCGTTATCATTTCCTTCCTTTTGTTGAGGCTGTGAGTCCTCATTAAGTACTTGGTCCGCATCATGTTCAGTAACGCTTGGATCAATATCAACTTCAGCCATATGTTTCTTCACTGGTGAAAATGATAAGCAAGTACAGATTAACACCAATATTACATAGCAGCAAAAAGAAAAGAAATCAATATAAATATTCACAACTCTACAAGAACCTCATCCGATTTGATTGGTATTGCCATGACATCATATCTTCCATTAAAGCAAATCAATATGCACTAGCAAAAAGATGATCTAAAGACTCACCTCCATACCTCAAAGAAAAAATAAGAAACATAAAACACAAAACAACAGAAGCAAAGAAATAACACAATAAATTCATCGAGCATGAAAAAAATAATCCTACTGAGCATTGTCAAAGACTTGTAGGAAAGAATACAATTATTATTGCCAATAAGTCTAAAGAAGGAAAAGAAGAAATTGTTAGCAGTGGACATTAATTGGCCCAGTCCAGCAAAAAGATTCAAGCAAAAGATAATGGCCAACTAATTTATGCAATGCTCAATTGTAGTCAGTTCATAGAATAACTATTCAAACCTAGATGAAGATAACCAGATAGCAGATTGAACACCCACTTCCATGATCAAAATTTTCCTCCAAGTATAGTTTCAAATATTAGAAAAATCTTAGCTGTCATGAACATAGTTACCAGAAACAGCTATTGAAGTAGCAATTCGAAATCCAAAACATACATTCTGGAACACTAGCCAAAACGTGAAATAAGAACATTTTTTCATATGTGATTGAAAATAACATATAAAAACAGTAAGTAAAGGTCCACATTTTATAATCCTACATGCAACCCTAGTACATATATAATGAACATAATTAAACCAACTTAAAAATGTCCCACATCCCGGATAAATTTTTCGTTCCACAGAAGGCTACCCCTATCTTTAAAACAAAAAAGGAATCGAGGCTTTTAGAATGTGACGGGACGTATTAAGTATGAAGTAAACTCAAAAGGAAAAAAATTAAAATTCACAAACCCAAAGAGGGTTTAAAGCTTGCCCTACAAGTAGTACTAAAGTGACTGACTTTAAATTTCTACATGTTTTATTGCTACTTCTACATTATGTTCAAGAAAAATATTCGAAGTCCACAGAGAAATAACAGAGAGAATAAAATTGCATACGTTGAAATACCAAACCACAATCCCAAACATGGTTAAGGACCCATTACTGTTGAGTTCACTGTAAATACAAATCCACTTTCAGAATTTAAAACAAAAAAAACAAAAAAAAAACAAGCAATTAATCCCAAACATAAACAAACCATTAACAAACATTCGACAATCCTTGGACTATTAAATATATATATATATATATAATATAGCTGTTCGAAAAAGTAAGAGAATGAAAAATTCACTTACAGATGGTGAAATCGAAGAAGTGAAGAAGAAGAAGAAGAAGAAGAATAGTAGTGGTATACGTTGGTTGGGGTTGGGGGTGGGTTTTAGGGCAAAAATAGAGAGATGGGTGAGTCGACGATTTGGGGATTTTATTATCTAATCTTCTTCTTCCTCCCTGTCGTTTTGTTGCTTTCGGAGCTTTCCGAATTTGCCCTCAGGGTAGTTTACTAATTTTGTTTTGGTCCTCAAAATTGCTTTTTCATATTTTGTTGGGTTAAATGTTTCTAAATCTCTTGTACTAGTTTGGATTATACAATTAGTCATCGGTCCATTTTTTTTTACTGTTTTTAACCTCTAACTTGTAATATTTGACATTCACATCCAATTTACGTGTTATAATCAGTTTGATCACCCATGTCAGCAGTCTCTTCCACGTAGACGATGGCACGTCACCGTAGTGTGCCATGTAGGATCTCCAACCCTGATAAATGAAACAATGTGCTTTATTACTTTGGGTATCACTAGGTCACTGCTGTAACTTCGCTGCTTATTCACCGTTGAAGCCATTTAAGCAATAAAAAGTTATTGTGGAGCCGGTGCTCCAATCAAGCCCAGGAGTCTCTTGACAACCTTATTTTGGATCTCTACAAAATCGTCCAAAACATCATTGGCTACTATCGTCTCCTACATTATTCTTGCTATTCTATCATCATTTTTGTGAATGCACTTGCAGTCTAAACTCGTCTTAGTAGAGTTCTTTATAGGAGTTGTTTAAAAGTTATAGGAAGAGAAGCAAAGATGATGATCAAGGAGCTTCTCCCTACCTAAATCTCACTGTGAGGACACAAAATTATATAGTTGTTTATGACTTGCTTATTTAAGGAATAGGTTTGAAGTGTGAACCTGAAAAATGTGAATATTCCTAAGGGTTAAATGGTTCCAGACCCTCTGGACTTTCTTGAATTTTGGAGTTGGACTCTGTTTAGGGTTTTCACTAGTTCCGATCCCTGGACTTTCCAATTTTTTTAATTTGATCCAAGTTACCTGATGTAACAAGTTGCTTACCTCCACGTCAGCAATGGACTGGTGTGGATATGAAGTTTAACCCCTGAACTTTCCATTTTTTTAATTTACTCCAACTTACCACACTTCGCCATTTTCACACTCACTCCGCCTTCTGTTCTTGCCGGAGCTTTCTGGGTTTCTCTGTCCCTTCTCTATCCAAGACTCCGGTGACCCAGAGACTGTGATGAGTCAGTCTATTCCAAAAGTTGTTGGCTGACAGAAGGATACAATCTCTTATTATATGATTGCGACAAAGCTAAAGAAACTCAGATACACTGGATTGAAACCCTAGTCTCCGTACCAATCTCCGATTGGGTTCTTGAATTGGGCTTCTCCAACATGATAGGACAAAAATGGAGTTTGGTGAAGCAGGTCAAGAACCTGTTCGGCTCAGATCTCAACGCGAAGATCGCTTTCGGAATCGGCACGCCCCAGAAACAATAACTTCAATCTATTTTTTGGATAAATTAGACAACTCCGACTCAGACTTAGACAATCAAATTACTTTAGTGAATAGGAGGGGGCGGAATCCTGGCCTAGCCCACAAACCGCCGACGAATCACGTGGAGGAGATCATGGACAATTCTGATGACATGGAGGAGAGTGGAGCGGTTTCGAATCAAGACTGCCAAAAGGTCCGAAATAGTTTCGATTTCAAGCCCAAAAATAGAGACCACTAAAAGGTCCTAAACGGTTTCAATTCAAAACGGGAAGCTTTTTCGTTCAGCTCTGGCTCTGGGTAGTCTCAAGACTGTTACGATGTGAGCAACAACTGGTGGTTTAGTTGCGAAGACAAAGAAGGCAGAGAGGTCGAGACGAACACTTTGTTTCTTCAAAAATAGAGACTGAATCGTCAGCCTCGGGATTACAGAGTCTTGGACGAAGAAGGGACAGAGGAACTCAAAAAGCTCTGGCGGGAAGGGAAGACGAAGTGGGTATGAAAATGGCGAAGTGTGGTGTGTTGGAGTAAATTCAAAAAAATGAAAAGTCCAGGAATTAAATTTCATATCCTTAATAGTCCATTGTTGACGTGGAGGTAAGCAACCTGCTATAGTAGGTAACTTGGACCAAATTAAAAAAAAATTGAAAAGTCCAGGGATCAGAACTAGTGAAAACCCTAAACAGGGGCCAACTCCAAAATTCAAGAAAGTCCAGGGAGTCTGGAACCATTTAACCCTATTCCTAAACATTACTCTTAAAAGGAAAAAAGTCTAAATTAATCCCTGAACTATCTAGTTCGTGCCATTTTACTCCCTCAACTATCAAACGAGTCAATTTAGTCCATAGGTTATTCGAACGAGCCAATTTAGTCCAAATGATTTCAAAAATCGCGTCATTTAAGGACATTCCGTCAAATACACTGACGAAATTCGTTAAATCGTGATGACGTGTAATTTTTTAAAAATATTTTTTTATTGTAATTTTAACAGTTCTGTTAACAAATTTGACGGAATGTCCTTAAATGGCTCGTTCGAATAACCTATGGAGTAAATTGGCTCATTTGATAGTTGAGTAACTAAAATGGCACGAACTGGATAGTTATGGGATTAATTTGGACTTTTCTCCCTCTTGAAATAAAAGCAATCAAAATCTAAACTGCTTCCATATCGTCTCAAATTCCTCTTTTTTTTCTTTTTAACCTACAAAAATTGAACTTGATTACTGCTTGTTTACAGGCAAATCGAGGTTGGGCATTGATGCAACATAACAATTACATTGAAACAAATGATTTTTACCGGTGAGCCCTTTCAATCGCTCATGACAATAACAAATATGTGCAATTTGGGGATTTGTTTCATGAAACATGGGAGGACATGGTGGAGCAGAGTGGGCTCTTCGACGCCTACCATGATTCGTCTATGAAAAATATGTTTTACTGGCTATGTATTTATAGTGGTAAGGGAAGGCTTGGCCAAGTTGGTGGCTGAGATATGATGATTATGGTTCTATAAAGATGAATCAACATATGATTTTAGTGTTGAAAACTTATCAAATAGAATAACACAATAAAAAAGAGGAAATTACAGATGACATCCATGTAATAGACACCCTTTGCAATGGGCACCCCTGAACTTTATTTTGTAACTTTGGACTACCCTAAACTATGCAGACTCTGTTTCGTCCGTATTTTTGTCCGTTAAAGTGCAAAATGACCAAAACACCCTCAAATTTTTTTTATATAAATAAATAAATAAAGAGATAGAGGCGTTGCAGATCTACATATCGCTGGAGAGAGAGGGCTCGTTGGTTGCTTTTCAGAGGAGGGTGAGGTGGAGTCGTGGCCGGGGGAGGGAGAGATGGAGCCGATCTGGAGAGAGATAGAGGAGGTGGAGGGCCGGTGGCCATGGTGGATTTCAATTTTTGGAGGGAGGTGGAGGGGGCGGTGGCCATGGTGGGTTTTGATTTTTGGAGAGAGATGGAGAAGGTGGAGGTTTGGTGGTCATGGTGAGTTTTGATTTTTGGAGAGAGATGGAGGAGGTGGAGGCCCGATGGTCATGATGGGTTAAGATTTTTGGAGAGAGATGGAGGAGTTGGAGGGCTGGTAACCATGGTGGGTTTCGATTTTTGAAGAGAGAGATGGAGGAGGTGGAGGGCCGGTGGC
>JAYMTF010006152.1:0-10625 GCA_036897485.1 Pelargonium nanum
ATTGTTCCACATCTCACACATGTACTTTACATGTACTAGCATACATGAATAAATCATTTTTCTTATAAAATTAGTACTATCATCTTTGTTTGCAACCAAATTTGTCCGACAGTTATGGATAATGAAAGAGAAACATACTAATCTAATCAACTACTCTCAAGTCTTTTTTTTTTTTTGTTTATTACGTGTGCCAATGTTTTGGTCACACACCCAAATACAAAATGGGACAACAAACGGCAACCATGTTTACCAAGAAATCAATCGTTAGATTCTAGTTTTGAAAATGAAAAATTCGCCTTGTTCGGAAAATACATGCAATTAGTTCTACTTCTTTTTGGTCTTTCCGAGAGGGATGTAGGGATCTTCTACATGAGAACATAGTTTGGCAAAAATTTGGACCAAAAAGAATTTTGAATAAAAAACTCATGTGGGAGATATGTTTTGACCTTCTCTGGAGAACGAGTTTGGAGCAAAATGAGAAGAATAAAAACATGAAAATTTTGTGTTGCTCATTGCCTTGCTGAAGAGTTGGTTGTAGAAGGAAAACAATGAAACGGACCAAACAGTGACAATGTCAATCAAGCAATTGTGGATCAAACAAATGATGAGACCAACCAACATTTTCTTTTACCTTAATGAAATGGTGTACTAAGAAGTTTCACTTTTCTTGTTGAAATGGTCGACCAACTAATTTTATTGTCTTGCTAAAGCGGCCGACCAACATTATAATATAAACCTAATATAAATATAATTCTAACTATATGCATGTATATAATAATTATCATGCCAATTTTAGCAATTATCCACTTATAAAATAGGTTTATCTCATCTTATCAAATAATCTACAATATCACAATCCACTTTTAAATATCAATGTTTCCAAACAAGCAAATGTTATTTATATACCCCATAATTTGGCTTTATTTATACTATTGTTGGTCTAAATAACTTTTCAGAGCCTAAAAATTGCAACCCAAACAAATTTATTTGTACTATTTATTTACAAAAAGATGCAAATGGGCATATATATTTCAATATTTGTATCAAATTTCTTGTAACTCACAAACCACAATGGCCACTTGAAATAGCAACTGGAAAAATAAAAGCAAAGCAAATAGGCTCCACTGCCCACCACCAAATCTTAAAACAAAAACCGTCACACGCTGTGACCTTTTTTATGTCCAAAACATGACCTTCATCCATAAATAAGTCATGACATCAATCCACTCCGTAAACAACCCATGGCTTTCACAAAACACCATCCCCAGCTCAAATCAATTTGGAGAAGAAGACACGAGAACGCTATGCTCGTTCAGGCGCTTTTGGAATTGGGCCAACCGGGTCTGCAGTTGGACAATTCCTGCAGCCTTTTGGGAAAGAATGGCGTTTAATCTACTGATGTAGTCGTCCACCTGATTCCCTGGTTGGTCAGCTTCAACGAGAAGATTCATCTCCTGCATCAGCTAATAAAATCATACCAAGTCTAATATATACACCCCAAGGGAGGCTCGAACTTGAGACCTTGAGGGGAATCAAGCACATTAAACCACTTGCCCCAATGGTTGTTGGTTACACAAATGAAATGAGCCGTAACAAGATGGTTACTTACCTCCCTAACAATGTCTATTGTCTCCTCCACTTGTCTACGGTGTGCAGTTACAAGATCCTCCTCTTCCTATTATCATTGCACAAAATAGTTTTACTTGGTGACTGAAGCATTGATTTGTAAGCCAGAAAAGAAACAAAGTGTGGTTACCTTCAACAGGGCGTTAAGATCATCATCCGCATGAGAGTTGGTGGACTCGATGGTTTGGAAATTGCTCTGTTTCATTTGAGTGTCAGCTTTCCTCTTGTCCTCCACAGCTGGCATTTGGTATGTTTCGACACTTTTATTATTCATCCATGATGGTTTATCTGCTTCGTAGGTCTCTTCAGAGTAATCAAAATCGTCCTCAGAAAAGTCATTTTGGATACCTCTCTGACCCTTGTGATAATCTGAATATACAGATGAAGCCAAATTTCCGTCTGCCCTTCCACTAGGAACACGATTAATGTTAGAAGGTGCGGAGGGTTCTCTTTCAATCTGTTTTGACCAACCAAACCTGTTCTTGTCATTGGGAACATCAGCAAAACTGTCCTTAAAGTTTGGCTCAATTGGTAGAAGTGAAGACAGGGGTGCTGCAGTTGAACTTCTAAGGTTTGACGAAGACAATGGATCCTTCTTAGAATTGTTCCCTTTTGATAGACTCTTAACCCTGTTTGTGAATATCTATCAGAATTATATAAATAAAACAGAACTATCACTCGTTAGTTTTCCCACAAAACAAAACACAAACCTGTCAGCATATCTTAATGTGTTCAGAGTATGTTCACATGACCCAGAACTTGGTGAAATGCAAGAAATCATTACAGTGCGTGAGTCACCCACAAATGAATCTCTGAGGACTTCAGTCAGCTTACTCCCTCTGAAAGGAATGTGACCCTGGTCATTGTCAAGAGCTCTAATGCACTCTTTCAAAGCAAGTAAACTCTTATTGATTTCAGCTCCTTCTATTCTGCAAAAAACAAAAAAAAAAAAAAAAACTCAAATTAATTGACACACATAGATATACAAGGTTGAAGAAGGCCCTTAATCTGGAGCTTTAAACATTAAAGGGAAACCCACCTTGTCTGTTTATCATTATCAGTAGTATCTGCACCACGCTCACTTCCAGCAAGATCTATAAAAGATAGCTTGCCTACAGGTCTAGCAGGCTTTGATTCAGAGCCATCCACTGATCTCTTGATTGCAAGCTGAAGTATAGCATGTGATCGAGAAGATTCTTCATTTGCACCAGTTGTACCAGTACTTCTTGTGGCATTACCTTTCTCAATGAAGTCCTTAATTGTCTCAACGTCAGACACTCTGTATTCTTGTAAACCCACAATGCACACTTGCTGTTTCCCATCTTCCCTCATGCAAAGCTTTCTGCAGATTAAAATTTCAATTCAGGGATTGACCGGATTGTAAATCTTCTCTAAGATATTCATAGAAAATACGAGCTTAAAAGATTCTTCTAAATCTTCCCCAGCATACTCAAGCCAACAAGATTAAAACACTTACTTCCGATCATTGAGGAGATCAAACAGTTTCCCTCCATATATCTCAAAGAAACTGACAAACAACTGAAAACCTTGGTTCCTGTAAGTGTGGTGCACCAGACTCAAGATATGTTGGGATGCTTTGAGGGGCAGAGGTTGCATGGTATAGGTCTTTCCACTACCTGAACAAATAAGATCAACCTAAGGTTATCAAGAATGACAAAACGTGACAGGAAAGACAGTTTTTGAATTTTGATCACTGCATTTTATATGTACTAGATTTAGAAACTCTTCTATTTAAAAACATTCTCAAGTATTATGCATTCTAAAGTCAGCACAAATCTGCATACGAGAATTTGTAAAGTTGTAGGCATCTATCACTTACCTGTTTGCCCATATGCAAAGCAGGTTGCTTTTGTTCGGTTGAAAATTAAGGGAACTATGGGTTCCACAGTCTCATAGTACACCTGAAGCAATGCCAAAGAAAATCTAGTGAGATCATTTGAATGATCCTTGACCTCCTAATGTAATCCAAGTCTTATTATTACTCACTTCATCATTGGAAACACCTTCATTAAGCACAGCATCAAATACAAATTCATGTTTTTCAACATATTCTGTTAAGTCCACCTGCAGGAGAAGTATTTGCATTAGAAGTATATGAAAATGGCATTTCCAGCCTAATTGATTCAGTCAACAATATCACCATTTCCAGAAACAAAATTGTTCCAAACCATTGAATCTATTCTATTTTCAGCAGAATTGCCGCAGATGTGAATATCCTCTCTGATGCATGTCTAAATTAAAAGAGCAACTAAAGTTCAATCATCAAATTAGATGCGTGTATATAGGTCATAACTATTTCTACGCATGGCAACCAGGAAAATTTGATTGTGTGGGATGATTTTAACAATACCATGAATAATGATTCAAGCATGGTAACCTGATTTTTTCAACATCTCTATTCTAACCTTCAAACTTGTGTTGTGGGGCTAAACCAATTACACAACAAAACTAACAATCAAACCAACACCCAAGCATGTGGAAAAAATTGTTCTAATGAGAGCAAATAAAGTATCCATTAATATACTTGATCCAACAAGAAAAAATTGTACCAGTTAAGATGCGGGGTAAGCTCTATACTGGTAGACCCAAAAATAAATAAATGCTCATATAATATCATCCATTCGAAACAATAACAAAACAAAAACCTTTAGTTTTGTTTCATGAACTGTGAGAGCATTGGAATTTGGTTGTATGGTAATAATATCTTCCTCTTTCTTTGCTATTTCCTTTCTGTTAAGTGGCCTCTTCCGAACCTGCATTGAAGACAAATATTAGTTTTTATGTTTATAACCAGTAGCTCCAACTATCCTTCCTTGATTGATCTAGTTGGCACCACAATGTATTCAATATCTACAGTACAGCATACCAATGAAGAATAAGAGAAGCATCCAAGAGCTATAAAAATACATACCACGACTTTGATCTTAGCAACATTGTTGGCCCTTTCTTTATCAGCCGCAAAACTTTTAAGAAGGTTATTTTCAGGTATACTGCGGGGAGGTTTGTTTGTAAGTTTATTGGTTGAGAGATATAGCTCAGAGTCTTCAAAACTCATGCCACGCGAGTATCCATCATGTAGGCCAGGAATCGACATCTAGCAATGTGGTATACAATAGCATCAGTAACTTATTAAAACCACTTCTCATCTCTATCACATGTCATCATATAGGTAAGAGATGTTGAATCATGGCATGCAAGTTAGAAACATGATTCTGTGGAGGACAAACAGAAGCAATAACAACATGAAAGAAAAATCAATAAAGCCCCAAGTACTGTAACTGTTATTCCTAGGAACCTGAATGTACATGCTATGCCATACACATCACAAATAGAATTTCCATTATATAATAAAGTGTAATTCTAAATATTTAATTGAGCTTCTTGTAATGTCATGCAATGTGAAAAATGCAGCAATGCTTTAACATGATCTTCTAGGTTATGCTAATCACAACAAACATAGTGTATGTGGTTTAACAACACATGATAAATAGGAGCCTTTTAAAGAACACAACAAAATTAAACAATTCCCTCAACCTGAATATTGCAATCTTCAATCACATTTCAGAACATGATATAAGATACCCGAAAAATCTAATTTCCTTTTTTCAGTCACTCTATGGACCACAGAACTAAATGCAGCACAACAAAAAACAAATGAAACTCTTATGAACACTAATATTGGTAATCTAAATTCAGCTAAAAACCAACGCAGAAAAAGGATGAGAAAATGACAAAAATACCAAGAAAAGACCTAACCTCAGACAACAGCTCTGTATCAAAAGAATGGAGATCAAGCAACCCAGGGCTGAGCTCACTCGGCGACACAAGCTCATCGCCGGCATTCCTCAGGCTCGACGATCGGGAACAAGCCGCCGATTGCGAATTCTTGTTCATCCTCGACCCCTGAGCTCCTCCTCCACCATAAAACCCAAAATCCTGCACCATCACGCATAAACACACAGAATAAACGCGACCACTCAATGATCGAGTAAGTAATTAGAAGAGAAGACGGCGATGACACTCACCTGTGAAGAAGGAAGAGAAGCCGATTGAAGCCACTTGTTATTCATCGATGCTTCGAGAAAGTTCTCCGAGTACTGCCGCTGGTGGTGCGCCGTCGAGCTAGATCTCGTCATCTGTCTCCCGACCACGTTCATCCCTCGATCCGACTCTCTGCAAAATCTCAATCCAAAATTTACCTCCGCCGTCCGTACAGTAGACACAAGCGGCTCAATGCTCAATCACACCACACATGTATGGAGCTTTTCAGAGAATCTGCAGCGGAGAAGGAGGTTGTTGAGGTTGGATGAGATATTTTGGTACTGATTTTCTTTTGAAATTTTCTCTTTAGCCAAACAGTGCCAGAGAGAGAAAGTGAAGGAAAATAATATAAAAAGGCAAGAAAAGGGAAATGATTTTGAAACTTTGAAAAAGAAGACCGGGGAGGGATTGGAGCAACTGTCGAGCCGTACAGTCCAGCCGGCGCGTGAGGGACTGAGAAAGACGACGATAGTCGGTGGGACCCGCCGACCTGGTTTTGAAATGGGCCTGACGTTGGCTGGCGCTTTTGACTCTACTTGTGGCTGGGCTGAGACAAATTGCATTGGGAGCGTGGGCTTCACGCGCCGTGACCGGGTCAGTGGGTCGTCGGACTTTTGTTGGTTTGGTAAAGTGTCGAGCGCATCGGTCAGGTGTGTTGTTGTTTGGTCCTCACGTCGCGGGGAGCGTGATCTCGCTCCACTGCTACGCGACCTATTTTATTTAATATGTTCCCTAGGCTCCGCACCGTCGATCGCGGAGAGGCGCCGGTTGAATGTGGGCCCCACTTTTTAAGGCCGCGTTTGGTTTTGTGATAATTCAGTTTTAGAAGGAAACCAAATGGGAGGGAAAGTTGAATTTGAATTTGTGTTTGTCGGTTGCATTTTTATTTTAATTTCCAAAAAAATATGATTCCAATAATGTCCTTTCTAATCCATTAATATTAATTGCTTTGCTTTAGACTCATCCAATACATGTTTAATTGACAACTAACCATACAAGTTCAATGAATTATTTATCCATATTTAATTATGTAGGGAGGGATAGCTACTAATCATGTTTATTTTTTTTAAGATTATTGTTTATTATTACATAAGATGATGAGAGGCTTTTTTCATGTGATGTGGATTGAAATGTATAGTTACTTGAATTGAGAGATGCTTGTTGGTTTACTTTAAATTCAAAATTCAATATATGGTGCAAGGAATTAAATAAAATACATTTTGGGTCCAAGTTGGTAAAGTCTAATGAGTTATAATTGTTTCTTTACATAGTCATTTTAAAATTATTAGACAATGACTAGTTTTTTCCTGGTTTATAAATAAAAGACACATAAAAATAGTTTCATAATGTCTCATAAAATCCATACGGTGATTTGTCAAAAATATGTCAATTTTATTATATAATGAAGAAAATTATATGTGCAACAAAAAAATGTTTTTTCTTGTGTCTCATGAATTATGAGAGACGTGATGAAATAATTTATGGCAGTTCTTATTGATTAGATCAAATTTGTAACTTGTTTATCCTGAAAATTGTTACTTTTATGCATCTAATCTTGTTTTGTTGAGAGGATGTATCTAATCTCTAAATAATGTCACATTGAATATGATAAAAAAAATGCATTCATTAAGTGAACATTCACTGTTGGTGCATTTGAATTCACTTCTAGTGCGAGAATAAAAATATCTATAAAAAATTAAAACACATAAAAAAAATAGAAAATGATAAAATCGTTGTTTCGAATGTTAAATAGTTTTCGTGATTTGGATTGATCTCTTGTGATATTTTCTATGAGATTGTTGAGGTTAGAATATTTAAGTTCCAACTTCTAGGCGTGGTGATAGATGATAAAATATGAATATAAAATATAGGAGATAATAAAAAAATTAAAAAAAAATTGTGGTAAAATGGTAAAATCACACAATAAAATAGTAATACAATGTATTAAACCATTTATTATACACCACTTAAAAAGAAATAAAAAAATGTCACATCAATGCTACACGATTAACATCACCGCCATCATCTCAACGCTACATTATCTATACAACGGATCCATTTACTTAAACAAAAAATGAAGACCAATGTAACCCAAAATATCAAAGTTGAAAGACTAGTTTGACTTTTCAAAAGAGTAATGTTATATGTTCCAATTGGCAATTGGTACAAAATAATGTGTGGATAAATAAAGTATGACATATTAAATATTTTATTGATGACTTGGCCGAAACACAACACGTCATGTGTACAATATGTCTTACAAACTAGACGTTCTGCACCAAATTAACATTAGAGTAGAGTGGTATTATATAGTACATATCAAATTGTTATTCGTTAAAATTTATTATAACTACAAAAATTGTTAAAGTGTAAATATTAAATTGGGTTTTCAACTATCAGCTTAAACTTTTAGTTGAGTTGGTCTTTAACATTATATCAAAGCTAGTTTGATTTAGATTTGGCCCAAAGGTGGCCCGTTTATGTTGCCTCCCCCTGTGGTCTTCGGCCCGGATGGGGAGTGCCGATCTATAAAGCTCCCGATTGTGCATGTGTCAAGCTCACCGATAAAAAGAAAAATGCGAGACTCGCACATGAGAGGGAGTGTTGAAGTGAGTAATAATATCCCACATCGAATAAATATAAGTTGAAGAGGCTACATATAATGATGCAAGTAAATCCCTACTAACAATGCTGACCTTTTAGTATAAGAAGCCCAAACCATTGTATGTAGTCCGCATATTATCGACACTCATTTTGGGACGGAGGAAGTAACATTTTTCTTTTCAAAATTTTGAGAAATAAATTTCACATTCACCGCCCGCGCCTTTTTTGTGAATCCAGATTTCCAAAAACGAAAGCCAGAAAGAGAGTACCATTTACAGATCTCAATCGCAACAAAGCAGTGAAGAAGCTCGGAAATGGCTCAAGCCGCGAGGCTCAATCTGCGGATGCAGAAGGAGCTCAAGCTTCTCCTCACCGACCCTCCTCACGGCGCCACTTTCCCACACCTCTCTCCGGACTCCAACCCCTCGTCTTCCTCCTCCTCCTCCCTCTCCACCATTCACGCTCGTAAGCTCAAGCTCATATTGTTTTTCCCCAACTCAAATGAACAGAAAATATGAAAGATTTGTGCTAATTTTCATTTGTATTGTCCATATTTGGGGCTTATTTCTGCTGATTTTGTTTTCAGAAATTGAAGGTCCCGAAGGAACTGTTTATGCCAAAGGGGTATTTGACATCAATATTCAGATACCTGAAAGGTCTGTTGTCTTCTATATTGCTATATATTCATATGATTATTAGAACTGTTTAGTGTTTTTTTTTTTTTAAATTGAGTTTTTTTTAGGTATCCATTTCAGCCTCCGAGTGTGACCTTTGCCACGCCAATCTACCACCCTAACATCGACAATGGAGGTAGAATTTGTCTTGACATTCTTAATCTTCCCCCGAAGGTGAGATTTTGCATTTGCGCATGAGTTTGTGTTTGAGAACGCGAATTTGATTTGAAATGTTGTATTTTATATGACAAGTTAAACGCTGTCATTTGTATTCCCATGTTTGCAGACATATTTTGAATGCTATTGGATTTAACTCAAATCCAAATCCAAATTCTTTGAGTATCCAAACATGAATGCTTGCTCCCAAACACACTATCGTTATGTGTGGTTTTGATCATTGCTTGAAGGAGCTTCCATAATTGGTACAACAAATATTACAAACCTGGCTTCTTGTTCCTTAACAAGCGGCATAATATCATTGTATACCATGATTAGTGGTAACTATTGCTATGCGTTTAGGACCATCCTAGGATGCTTAACAACCTTAACGCCTAAAGTTTAATATAACTAATATACACTCCCTTCATCCCAAAATGAGTGTCCCTTTCTCATTTTGTAGAAATTAAGAATAAGTTGATTAGAGTTGGACTTTCACCCTTATACCCTTATGTGCTCTTTATATAACTAACTCAAAGTGTTCTAACTAAATTATCTTAGAGATACTATTGTTAATTGATGCATAACTAATTAACCCCAAAAGGAAAATGGACACTCATTTTGGTACAATTTTTTATAGTGATAGTAGACATTCATTTTGGGACGGAGGGAGTATAATATAACTTATGTAAGTGGAAATTGGTGTAGATTCCCTAAGGGGATAAATGTGTAGGTAGGGTTAGATTTGATTCTTACATGTGGTTCAATGCATCATCTGAATAGGCTAGTGTTCATTGGCTCCAACTGAGTAGGCAAATGGGCTGGTGGTGAATATTTGGAGTCAGGCGTGAAACCCTCATTACGCATTCTAAATTATAATGATTTGATCAGCGGAGTTTAGACATTGCAGTTGTTCCTTTCATGTAGGACCTGATATTGTTATATATACTTTTCCAAGTATACTTCTCCTGGTAGTTTGAAGACCTGTCACAATTCATCTGTCTGACAAACAAGCAGTAACATCTTGGGATTTTGTCACTGATGTGTTCTGGCAAGAGAATTTTTTTGCATTGCCAATGGGTACATTTGTAGAATAAATAATGATTGTGTTTAATGACCAATTAGGGGGCATGGCAACCATCACTGAACATCTCGGCTGTTCTAACAAGCATAGGATTGCTACTAAGTGAACCAAATCCCGACGATGGATTAATGTGTGAAGCAGTAAGTGGACACACCTCATTGATAGTTGGAGGGAAGTAGACAGGCAACTCTTCTTGATGGTTAATATCTGTGGATAAATGTGCAGAGCAGGGAGTACAAATACAACAGACAAGCGTTTGACCAGAAGGCAAGATCTATGACTGAAAAGTTTGCCATTGCTGGAGTTGGTGGGAGTCATCTATCCATGGAAACTAACTGTAATCCGAGCACGGTATAGGCCCCTAGCATTGAGTTTTTTTTTTTTTTTTTTTTTTTTTTTAAATTTATGTTCAACAGAGG